>JABWIB010001914.1:14163-48585 GCA_016617825.1 Platyplectrum ornatum | reverse complement strand
TTGTAGTGTATTTTGATTATTGGTGGTTTATTAAAGTAGACAGTAGAAAACAGTAATCATGGCAGTACAATAGCAATATTCTATAACATGTGGGCCTAATGCATTTTTATATATATTAACTAAATATAACATTATATAATATTTGGGCTTATTTTTAATGTTAAAATTATATTAGGTAGCAAACACAATACATGATCATTAACAAAGTATTTTATCACTGATATTTTTGTCTGCATCCAATCAGTTACAATTAGAAGCAGGGCTTCAAATTAGGGGTGTATACAGGGATATGTGATACTGTTACTTCGCCCACTGATTTTAGTGAAAAACTATAAATCTTCATTCACAACTATTATTTTCTGTTTCCATACCACTTCGAAATTTTCACTTCACCCAATGATTAGATGTATTATATATGCATTTTAAATAGAATATAATTATGCAATTAATCAAGTTAACTAGTTCATTTAATTATACGTGCATATGNATATTTAAAAATGTTGAGCTAAAAATGTTTGATTATGCTACCTAACTCTGCATGCACACAACTTTACAGCATAGTTGAAAAAACAAAGTGAGTTTACTACAACCAAAATGATACATTTAGGGGAGTCTTTCATGGAGAATGATTTTGGTGTGCTTCAATTTTAAGNTTAGAATTGCAGGAAATCCAAAATCGGTTAAACGTGATAGACTGGTGTCTTCATCAAATTTGTATGTGACATGTGTGGCTGGGCTCTTATATTGTCTGCATAATNAAGCGCACATGTGTAAATTGCGTATGCACCACTATTTATACAGTGGGCTTTGCATTCGCCTGTTACACATGACGGGGTGGGGGATGGATGTAAATTGTACAGTAAGGGCTGGCAATACGTACAATACAGATCTCCGCAACGTCATGCATTTAAACCAAAGGGTTGCAGAAGATTTATGNTTGGGTCCTNGTGACAGATTCCCCTCCATAGGGTGTGAGTGTTCTCCCCACCATAGAGAAGTCAAGTTAACTCAAGTTTTGCTTAAGTCAGAATCTGTCCCTATGTGACAAAATGTACAACATTAATAACAATTATAAAAATAACATCATTATAATTGTTACTAAAAAAAAAGAATAAATACCATGCAGTAAATGGCAAACAATACATTATAAAACAAATCAGTATGCCTTTACATTAGTGTCAGTATTTCAGTATTTTATATTTCAGTTGAATTAACTCTGTCAGATAGAGGAAAGCAAACCAGTTAACCCCTGGAAAGCCAAATTTAACCCTCAGTTAGCATACTCTTCAGTTGTGTGTGTGTGTGTGTGTGTATATGTGTGTAGGTTATAGAAATCCCTGTCCCCAGCAAAGACATTGTACATTTACACCTAATAAGGCTATTTAGGTCACTATTCCACAAAACAAATAGCTAGCCACAGCATATTTCAAATGCATAGTTCCAAACTACATTCCACAAATCTCATTGCCTTGTACATTTTGTGAGTTATAAAAATAATAGGCAACAATGGGGCTTATTTAATGCACTTTTAAAATAAAAAATGCACTAATAAAGGGAATAAAAAATAAAGCGAGCAATGCTGACACAAACAACATTTGTAAGGATTTTAGTTATATTTTCCATAGATTTTTAAACTCAATATTTGTTAATGTATATATGTATATAATGTATACATGCAAATATATTTTATATAATATAACATGCAAAATATATTTTTTCTAATATATCATTTTAACTTTAATTTGTATTAATATTTTAGAACTTTGTAAAACCTGTAAAAGGAAATGAATTGGAATGATGGTAAAATAAAGGTATTTGGCTTTATAAGACATGTGCCTGNCCCTGGGTATCATAGGTGATTGAAAGCTGTCACACTTTCTGGAATTAGGGAACTTCTAATATGAAAACGCGCTGCAAAGGAGGGAAAGAAAAGACACTTTAGGTAAGAGTAGTTTTTTTCTATATCTTTCACCACAGTAATATACACTCTCTGACATACTGTATATGAATGTCACATTCAGCTTTTACTTCTTCTGGAATTATGTGAAACCAGAGGAAAAACCTAAATAATGTAACCCATAGCAAACATTTGTTTATGTTAACCTGCCAGGGATACATTATATGTTAAACTAAATCAGCGGAAAAGGAATTTATACTGTTTTGACCAACATGCTTTGGCCATGTGCCTGAGCAATTGTTCTGAGCTGACTGGAGCTCCAGGATTTTAAGTTTTTTATATAAACAGGGCTCGAAGTAGGGGTGTATACGGGGTATGTCATACTGACACTTCTCCTTCTGATGTAATTGAAACGCTGCAAATCTGCATTGACTCCTATTATATTCTGTGTTTCCATACCGCCACTTCTAAATGTCCATACCCACACTTCTAAATTTCCACGTCGACCACTGTATATAAACATATGTTTTTCTCAGCACAGGCACAGTGTGTATGTATATATATATATATATATATATATATATATATATATATATATATATGTGGATCCAAATTTAATCTTTTGCTGATTTTACTAAATGCACGAAGTGCATGGGCTGAGCAGGGCGGCAGCGGAGGGGGAAAAAAAGTAAAATAAAAATAAAAAACAAAACAGGAGGGCGGCGTCATTCTCTGACAGGGGGGCGCGGTGCTAGGTCTGCCTGGGGCGCCCGCACACCTAGCGCTGGCCCTGTGCATGGGACTCCCAAAATTCAGATTTTGCTTGAAGATTACAGAGAGACCATGAAAATAACTTACATAGGGGCTTGATGGTGTGATTAAAATCCCAATCCCGTGTCCATAAGTGCTGTGATATATAGCCTCACCAAAGATATAATTTGTGCCATCAAGCACAAACCTCACAAACAGGCCCCGGCCCNCATACTGCCATCTTGTTCTCCCTTACGAGATCTTTCACAAAGAAGAGATAAAANGTTTGGAAACTGTGTCTAAACACAACCAGCATACCTCATACCCGTGGAGCTTTCAGAAATAAATAAATCAGGCCTCTCTATCATTAAATGAATTGGATGATATATTTACACAGTAAAAAAACGGTAATCTGAAATTAGTAGTTAAGTTGTGTTTTATTTCCAAACATTCACGTTGCCAAGATCATCTATTGTTATCTAATTCAATTCTGGGTAATTACACTATAATTCATGAGTAGCTTACTTTTAGTTATAGTTATAAACACAAATATTGTGCTAGTATATAATCTTCAATAGTTTAATAACATTCTAAGCTCCGAATATTCAACCTTTTATCATATTCATTTTGTCAATTCTTATAATGATTTGTACTGTTNGTTAATGCATGCATGCATCACTATGTTTTAAGCGTTTTTCCATTTCCAATCCACCCGCTATATCTCTACCCCGATTGTTCTAATCATTACTGCAAAATAAAAGGTTGTGGCCTTGTTCTGTGAAATTCATTAGTGCTGAAAAAAGCCTTCATAATCAGTTTTTTACTTGGCTAAATGACTTCATTTATGACTATTAGATTAAATGCATTATATCTTTTTCATGTAGTGCAGTTGGCCTCATAAATACTGCAAACGGTTAGGTGGTTGTTACACTTGATTACCTCTTCCATTACAGTTTTTATAATCCTTGTAGGAGTGGAGAATTCATTTAGCTTTAATAACATGAAGCAAATGTTGACAAGGGGATGGTTTAATTAGTGAGACATATCCCAGCTTAGTGTACAATCCTGGGATCTAAAAGTGACCCACCCTGCAGAGTGTCCTCAAAGGAGTTATTCTTCATTATTCAAGAAATTTTAGATTTGGCTATTCCCCCTTCCCCTTCTCCATGCATTTGAGGAAAGTCTAATGCTAAAAAAAAATCCTGCACTTAGTGCACAAAAACCCAGACGCTCTATATATCATTAATGGTGCTTCATNAGATACCACTAAGGAACAAAGGAGTCCCTACTTCATGCAACTTAAAGGCAGGGCTGGATAAACCACAGGGCAATCAGGTCAGTTAATGGGGTGCCCCCACACACAGGGGCACTCACATAATAGGAGCAGAAATGGGGACTAAGCAAGTCAGTTGGTTGCATAGGGAGAGGAATTAGCAACAAAAAGAGAAAAGTAGCATTTCTCATGTTATAGGTCATTGGTACGGCCTCACCTACGACATAAAATCATTATTCACAGTGCAAAAAAGGGCAACTAATATAGTACAAGGCATGTGTTAAAAAAAACACAGGGAAATTATACTATACACAAACAGCTTGGAGCAGAGACAGGAGAAGAGAGAAATGGTGATATGATATGATATGACAATAGCCTTCAAATGAGGCATGCCAACTCCTGAATTTCAGGCAATTCTCCTGTTATCCCAGAAGAGTCAACAAATCTCCTGGGACCTGGGCTGAGGCAGTGATTTTAATATAAGGGAGGGAGAAAACAAAAGTTGCTATACCTGCTTTAACTATATTAAGCGGTATAACCAGTACAGTACGGTGTATTAGAATGTCTAGCAAATAAATTACATTTAGAGAGAATGTGTTGAAAAATGACTTCACATATCAATGTAGTTTATATGTGAATTAGCTTCTCATCTTAGGTGGAAGAGGCAATCACAGAAAAATAGAACCATAAATAAGCTTTGGGTAAGTTAAATCGTACAGAACACTATGTATAAAAGCCTGCTAATAATAATCATGATAATAATCATCATAACATATCAAGTAAAGCTTACATCCATAAACTACATAATAATGTGAGGTGTAACTTAATGATGTAGGTATTTATTTTAATTTGAAATTTTAATCTATATATTCTAGAGTAAAGTATTCTCAGAATGTAGCATTGGAATGTCATTGAGGACAATAGAGGTAATACAGTTGGGCGCAAAGTCAGAGTAACAGTGCTATATGTATGCATACCTGCTGAACTGTATGGGACAAATATGGAAGATAACTATATCTTCTCTACACCATTGAGACACATTGGGGCCAATCCAAAACTGCACACAAATCTGCTTTTATTGTGCATCCTGTATTTCAGAGCCAGAAATGGCAACAATATGCTACAGCTAGATATCTGTGCAAATACAACACATTGCAAATGGGCACAATGCAGGCAAGCTTGGTGTAGTTTGGTAAACATTCAAATGTTAGAAAACTATAGGAAACAATATTTTTCATTTTCAATAAAGGCCAGACTGGAGTTCAGGCTTTCCCTGAACCGGGCAGGGCATAGAATACTCAGTTGGTTAGGAACAGAGGTAGGACATGGTTATAAGGTAAGGAAACCAAAGTTCCCTCCCTTTATTGTGTAGGTTGTTATTTCTGTTTTCAGAACAATTTAACAACCTGTGCGCCCTTTTTTAAAACACAATGTGAGACTTATGTATGTATCCAAATTTAAAATAATTGTCTTATCTTGTAATTATAATAACCATTGGCCCATGTTTTTTTGGCCCTGTCAAAGTCATCACATGTTATTTATTTCCTAATTTGAAGAGACACAAAATCAGTAATAGGGCTCTGGAACACATGGCATCTTTATCCTAAGTCCTAGCTCAAAGTCGCTAGAACACCTGTGATCTAGGCAGAAATGAAAGCACAGCATTCTTCCCTTGAGCTTCTTTTTATATTCCGCAAAGCCAAAACAAATAGGCGTAAAACTTTGTTAATGGGTTTAGAGGCAATGCAGACCAATGAGCCGTGAGAATTGTTCCAACCCCATTGCCAGTATCTGTGATGCTCTGAGATTTGATTTCACTGTGTGTTGCCTTGTTCCTTTCCTGCTGCTGGGGAGTTATGGCCATCATCTTGTTCCTGTTGCCAGATTTATCTCTCACCTCTGTCTCTGAAATGACTTGCACCTGTCTTGGCTGCATCCTCCTTTTGGCTCACATCTTTCGATGCCATGCTTTGGAAAGCTTAGAACTTCTATTATCTGACTCAGTTTGAGGTCCACCTTATAAATACAGTTCAAACCTTCATTTATGTTCAAAAGTGCAGTAAAAAATAATTATTATCTTAAAATTGTAAAATTCCGTTCTCAATTCTGTTTATGGCATAGTATCTTCTATTCTACGCAATAACATACAATTACATCATATGTATTTAATACTGTGCTACGTGTGTAAGCCTCTTCTTTGTTTGAGAATAATAAATTCAGTTTTAAAATGTATTCAAGTGAGTCTTTATGAATGACATTACAAAGTATTATAATCGAAACCTATTATAAATTAAACAGATTATACAGATTGCAGTGTATCTGTCCTATACTATCATTTATCTTTTGACTTTTATGTTCCAGTATTTTTTTCTAGCACATATATCTCAATCTCTGGTTATTGTGAACAACCTTTTCATGTTCCATTTTTGAAAGCTTGAATAAATGTACCCCATACTTTCACAGTGGAAATAAATTGTGTTTACCATACCTGTCATGGTTAACACATATTCTAAATAGTGTAACTTTAACTGTAAGTTGAAAAAATTAAGTTATTTCTTTTATGGGTTTTGAAAAAAGGAATACACCAAATGTACAAATAATGGTGGACTAAGTAATACATTTGCATATCCTGGAACCGAAAAATTATATTAGAATTTAGGTGGTAAAATCCTGAATATAACTATGGACAGGACTGACGGGCACTGTGAGTGTATTATTTACCCCGGTCTAAGGAGGAATACTCCAATAAGAATGAATACGATCTATCCCCATTTAAAGTAAGNTTGACTATGAAGTCTCTGGGTATGTTTTTTATAGTGTAGTAGGCATCAAATTTGCCAATATTGTTAAAATATAATCACTCTTACGCTCACATTCGCCATGATATCGGACTCCATTGGTAAACAAAAAAATACATCTCTGTGTTGCATGGATCTACATAGGAGTGCAGATTACATCACATATTTATGAAGGTGCAAATGCAACAGATGCACAATGTCTGGATCCTATACTGTAATACAAATATATTGTCTGNGATATATCAATATATTTTTTTAATTCTTATTCATTAAATATTAAATAATAAGGATCTATAATTTCAGTCCAAAGTCTAGTTTTATGTGAATAAATGTTGAGAAAACAACTCATTTTCTTTTTCAGACATAATATGATATACCTCATGTTCCTAGCAATCTATATAAATCAAGAGATATGACCCCTTGCATTTTCAAAGCTTTGCTCTGATCACAATGTATGTTTGTACTTTCTGCTAAATGTCAGTAGAAAGTATTGTACTGCATAAATTACAGTCATGTTAGAACCATTGACATATTTGCCAAGTGCCTACGTTTCTGGAAAATCCCTGTTCTTAGAGTTATGGCCCTGACATTATTTATTTTCAGATGTTCTCCTTTGACATATTCTTCTATGTGATGTGCAAGGTGTATTAGAAATACTATAATATAGATGTATAATCGTATTATGAATATATTCAGCCACCTGCTCTAATTGTAAAAGACAATGTTTTACTGTCATTTGTCAGGTGTATTGTGTTCTTGCTATGAGAGTTAGATCTTTTTTTTTCATGAAATAAATGTCACATATAACTGTTGATACTGGCAAAAGACAACCCTCCAAGGTGTGGATTTAAGGATATTTCATATAATGTTGGACCAGAACCAGGTCTAAGTGGAACTCTGTTCTCAAACAGATCTGTGCAGACCTGTGGGAGAGGGAAGTGACCAGGGATTGCATGGTATAGCAGAGCTTATGCTGCTGTACCCTGCCTTAAGTGAGAGGTTCATCAGTCCTTGCAACTGATGACCACAAAATTACCCCCAAACCAATGATGCACAAAATACTTCTAGAGGCAACTTGAATCTTAAATATTTAGCATTAGGACTACCCCCTATTTAATTTTGGTATCTGATATTTTGTCATAAAATATTTTTCAAATTTTTTTTTTTAAATATTAAAGTGACAGGACCATCATTGGTCTAGAGCGGGGGTAGGAAAATTCAGACCTTGCCTACGCCTGGTCTAAACATACATTTTTCCAATGCTAACATGAAATGTGGTCTGTCATTCAGATCTAAATAGTATCCATCATCCAAGCAGTCGAATTGTAAATTCGATCTTTTTTCGAATCTGCTTGATCCAGATGTATGACTTTTGACACGTATAGCAGCTTCCAACTGTGGATTGCTTGTATTCGTAAACAGGAGGAGTAATATTTCAATTTATACAGTAGATATGAATTTGTTGGACTAACTAATATAGACTTCCTATATGTTGCCAGTATAATTGTGGATCTTATAGTAAAATCTTGTTCCTGGAAGTCCATAGGGATGTGAGGGGAATAGTTTCATATATATGCAGGCTATAGTGAAGTTCCACTGTTGAACCCACACATTGGGCTTTATTAAGAGCTCTGAATGCAATAGGATTGCATCTTTGGATCCAGTACCATTAGGCTATGGAAGAATAGAACTGGATTTCCCTATGAGTAGATGAAATAAACAAGGCATTTAGTGTAAAGAAAGTCTTGTTCTCTTTATCTTAAATGATCTATTAAATTATTTTAATGCCTGGATCCACCCATGCTTTTTAAAAAATGCTATACTCAGCCTCCTTTTTTACTGAGACTCTTTAAAAACAGGTAGATAATGGTAGTAATAGCAGTGTAGGTAGGCTATGTGGGTTACTGTAACACTGTAATTGTAACAATGCAAACTCAAATTCTCCAGTATGTAAATCAAACCGATAGCTTTAATCTGATTGGTAGTTATGGGCAACACTTGAGTGATACCCCAGCAATCAAGAATTGCCCTATGGAACAGATGGAAGCCCTCAAAAACAGAAATGAGAGAAGTAGTCCCTAAAGAGAGAAAACTACTGAGATAGACTGTTCAGTTGCTGGAGGAGCAAAGGTCATTTGTAAAGGAATACGGAGAAGTCAGAAAAGATAGAATTGTAGAAAGAAGACCAGTCAATTTGTCTCCCAATTCGGAACAGATACTTTGGTGCTAAGCTCTAATTGGGCTTGGAAGACGGAACTATGAGGCTGTCGTAGAATTCTGTGATATGGAAGTGGGCCTGTGCAGTGGGCTGAGCATTTGTCAGAGTCAGACAGGACAGGTTGCCAGTAAGAGTGATGAACACTCACTCATAACTATTCAGTGTGAATGTACAGATACTGTCCTGTGGCCCGATTGACTTGAGTGGACTTTAAAGACATCACAGAGCGACAAGTGGGAGTATCTACCCAGGCTGTGAGTTCAAGTGTGAAAGACACCATTTCCTGGTGGGAAGAGTTGGGAGTCAAACTACCCACTCAGTGAAAAGGATAAAGTTATCCAGGTGGTACAATCCAGGTGCTGAAGCTCTCCCAAAGTCAGTCAACACCCTACTAACTGAGATTGAAAAGTGGGGATGTTGCCAATAGCAACCAATCAGATTCGAGGTAATGTTCTCCAGTATGTAAAATGACACCTATAGCTTGAATCTGATTTGTTGCTATGGGCAACATATCCACTTTTTAATCTCCCTGCAATCTCACTGCAGTGGAAAGAATAATGGGAATGCTGATGCCCTGTCGAGGTTGCTTACTTCCCCGTTGGAAGAAATACCATAAGATTAAACAGAGTATATACAGACACCGGTATTCCAGAGTTTGAAAGTTTGCAAAGCGCCTATCATAGCTTCAGGAACAGTAGTGGCAGTTCATACCCCTGTTGAACTGGCAGAAGATGAGGAAATTTCAAAGCAAGAGCCCTCTCTTCCAAAAGCTTCAAGAGCTTGTCAGCTCCAGACACAATTCATCTAAAGGGCAGAGAAATTAAGCAGAACCAGAACTTCAGCATAGAGATTGATTTATTTCAGATTAGACACATCAGGAGTTCAAAAAGGTGGTGGTCCCACAACAACAAGCAAATTTGTTATTGAAAGCATACCATGATGATTCAGGGCACCCAGAAGACTGAAGCTACCCTGAGAAGGAGATACTTTTGGGTTGGAATGCGTGCTGACATTGAGAGGTGGAGCCGTGACTGAAACCAGTCGGTAACCCTTATGTAAATATGATTCTGGGTCTATAGTCATTTGCAGCAGCTCACAAAATAGTCAAAACAACAACAACAAAACAAGTTATGATCTTAGTCATGCAGTGCAGGAATTGTCTACTGTTCTGTATAATAAATATTTGGGTAATGCAAGTTAATTAACAAGTCAAATGTAGAAAAGTAGAAATCATATACTAATTTATAGAATAGATATTAAATCAAAATTGATTAATTAAAATAAGTAAACATTTAAAAAGAATATATATATATATATATATATATATATATATATATATATATATATATAAAATTCATTCCTTGATTTGTCAATGGTTTGATGTAATGAAGAAGTTGAAAAGTCCTGGTTGTCATCATCATTCTAGATTTGCCCTGTAGCTGGTACAAATGTTTAAGCATAAATGATTATGGAAAATGACCCTTTAATGACTCTTCAATCGCAGACATTCATGACTATGCATTGAATTTTGTAGTAGCCTTCTTTTTCCCGGGTTTGAGTTGCATATAAAGTATTCAGGAATTCTTTACACTATTATATTTACATATCACTCTAAATCACACCTTAAGATTTTATCAAAACAAATAAAACACATTCATTAATCTATTATGACCCCCAAGAATCTTATTTCAGCAGTAAAAAAGAAGTGAATTTGATTTTTTTTTAAGTATTTTAACGGAAATACTGGAAGCAGTAAAAACATTCTTTCTGTACAATGTTTTTCTTGGAATAAAAAAATTAAGTCATTGGCATTTTAGTTATAATTTTTTATGCAGCCTGTCTGATTTATTAACCATGATCAATATTATGCTTACAGTGTAAAGTTAAGTAACTCTATTAAATTATATGTTTGTTTGTATTTTCTTAGTGGATGACACACAAGACAAACTGTGTGAAAAGAAATACTGTGGACAAGGAAGAAGATGTGTTGTGAGTTTAGAATCTGGACTCCCTGAGTGTCTATGCCTGGAAATGTGCAAGCCAAGATACATGCCCGTTTGTGGATCTGATGGCAAATTATATGAAAATCATTGCGAACTTCACCGCGCTTCCTGTTTACATGAAAAGAAAATATACATTGTTCACAGCAAAGACTGTTTCTTCAAAGGTAGGAGGCCAAT
The DNA here is from genome assembly GCA_016617825.1 of Platyplectrum ornatum. Taxonomy (NCBI): domain Eukaryota; kingdom Metazoa; phylum Chordata; class Amphibia; order Anura; family Limnodynastidae; genus Platyplectrum; species Platyplectrum ornatum. Next base: position 37,469 of record JABWIB010001914.1, on the reverse strand, counting down.
GAATAAATAAATATGTATGTTGCCTAATTGTGGACCAGTATTATATAGCATTTCGCAAATTAAATAATTGGTTTTCTTTGCTATGCAAATGTCAAAGTAAGGGCAATGGACTGAATTGCTTTTGACTTTGACACATAATTGCATACTAAGGAAACGTGAAATGTCAAGGCGATTGAGAAATATGGTGAAAAGGTTCTGCAATGCAATCTGGCAATTTCAAGTATATGTTTTCAAAAAGAATTTTACCAATGACGTGGAAAGAAATTTTGTGCAACTTGTTCGATATTTGTAAAGTACAGTGAAGTGCTGGTATAAATTCNTAATAGTTTTATTAAAAAGAATCTAGTGGTAGAAAGATTTTGTTCCTGAAATACATTTACTTTTCAAAAAGTAAGAAAAGTAAGTATTGCCAAATTGGTTCAAAAGTACATACTGTTTCGCATTATGACAGATAAAAGCTTTTTTTTACAGTACCAATACCCAAGCGATGAAATAAAATTATTATTTTATGCCTGTTATTTTTTTTGTTTGCTGATATTATTATTATTATTATATTATTATTAATAATAATAAAAATAATAATAAAAATCCAATGATAATGATGATGATGATGATGATGATGATGAAAATAAATAACCATGTTTCCTAAATTCTTGATACGGTGAGATACAGAGACATTATCTAATGAAAAATAGATAACTTTTATTGGGAAAACACAAATTTCATCTGTGCTTATGTCCATAATGACTACTAAATTCAACTTAATAATGTAGTTGGGGTGTAAATGTGTTCATTGCATAATATTTGTGCATATCGGCATACAAATGGCTGCTCTTCATGATTATAGTGCAGAGCCTTTATCTTGAAACACTAATAAAAACCTCCAAAGATGATGATTAAACTGATCATTCAATCAAGAGATTGTTTTGACCATTCGTAGAACTGCTGAAAAATCTTTAGTGTACAACTAGTTTAACTAGTGATTCTGACCTATAAGCATTTAATATTATGTGAGTAACTTACTAGATTTGCAATTTATTAGTCTTTTAAGACAAAATCTTCTTTCTTTTAGACTTATCCACCATCTACTGATGATAGTAATAATAAAATCATTGCTATTGATAGTTCTCCCAAACCGCAGATGAAATGTTACAATTGAAGACAGATTCTAAACAAAACATTTTACTAAGGGTGAAATTGTATGACCTAAAATAAAATACGTTTTACTTACCTAGTTGGAACAAGCGACCTGTAGAGCCTAAATTCAATATACCAGGTCGGCCAATTAGACCTTGATGCAGCAAAGAAGAGAAGAGTGTGGGTTAAACAGCATTTATTTATATTATACTGTAATTGTGCAATAAAGCTGCATAAAGCAGTGTTTATCTGTAGCTATAACAGATATGTTTTGATTCTCGCAAATTTATATATGTATTCTTATACATTGTAGTAATTATTCAGTTCAACACAACTCCCAGCATGCTTTGTTTCGTGCCACAGTCTACACCTTTTCTAAAATATATGTGTTATGGTAACATTAACCATGTACATCATACCATTTAGAAGGCAGTAATGAGAATTGGTAAATAGCTTTAAAAATACTTGACTCAGTAGAAACAAAGTAAATGCTGACTTTGGCAAACACAGAAAACTGTACACTTAAATATTTATAGGTTACTGAAATCTGGATTCTCTGGGAATTAGGTGCTTTAGAAAAGTGTTGGCATCAATAGAGTCTTGTCAAACATTTTTTTATTCTCAGGAGGCTATGGACAGCAGTGCCCTTTGGTCGCTTCCTAAAACTGTTCTTTTTCTTTGGCATCTCAGCACAAGAACTGCTGACCTGGCATGTGAACCACATTCAAGTATATTGCAGAAACTGGTATAACACTGCATAAAACCTATGGCAAGTGTTATTACCTCATTTGATTGAAGTGATTAATAAAAGACCATGAGAACACTAACAAGAGTACAGATCATGTCAGTGGTGATAATAAGAGGCAGGGATATTGTAAAATNTGGGACAACATAAGCTATAACAAGTGAATAATAGAAAATGATGACTGCAGATTTGAGACATCTTAAATAAAAATAGAAATTTTATATTTTAAAATTATTATTATTATCATTATTATTATTAACACCTTTTTAGTAGGCGCTCACACAAGGTGTCTGCATCGCCGTTCAATGGGGAATACAGACATGGTAGGGGAGAGGAGGGGCTATAAGTTGTTATTTAGGATAATTTATAGAAATGTAAATGGTAAAATTCACTTCATTGTATCCACTAAGGATTAACCTCAATTAGTTGATGAGAGTAAATGAGATCACAATTAGTTTATGAGAGTAAATGAGATCATTTGCAGTCCATCATTGATTTACTGTTCCAACTATTATGGCACAGTATCAGTTGTAAGATGTTTTTGGAGCAGTTGTTGATGGCCCTGGCTCTCAATATGCTAAACAAAATTAACAAATAATAATTTTAATAGACAGGGATATGCATTTACACTGTATAAATTAATAAATGTCAACATCCACTAGTATCAGACATTTTGGACAACTGGTCTATACTATTACAGGAGAAAAATTCATTAAGTATGTTAAAAATATGTAAAGTAAGAGAACAGGAACAGACGTGTAAAGTTTGTGAAAAGTTTTATTGAGTGTGAGGAAGGGAGGGACAATGAGACGGCAGTAGATGTGGCTATGAATATGGGACCACACTAAATTCACATAACCAAGTTCTTCATTGATTAAACAGATAACAGCAGTATATGAATGAACAAGTCCTATAGCAGCTGAGTCTGAATCAGCAACATACTTAAAAGCATGAACAACAGCCACTCCAACATGACCCATTCCATTAGGTACAAAATGCTCTGTTCACAATACTTCAATTGTCAGTTCCTATGGTAAGCTGAGGACAGTAGTGTATTCATTATAACAAGGTGAGTGTATCAGGCTGAAACTCAGGAAAAAGNATTGATGGAAGGGGCCAAGTGAGGTAGAAGTGTGAAAATAATAATTAAGAATAAAATCATATCTGGCTGCTGGCTGGGAGGCAAGGGACAAAACCTAGAGTTTCATATGGCCGTAATGTGTGGTGAAAGGGTCCTGTCTACCCATAGGTGCGTGTTTTGGCAAAAACCTCTGTATAGGACACTGGGAATAGTCTTTTTTCCTGCTGTTGGAGGTTTGTAATCCTTGGTTTTACAGCATTAAATATTTTTTTTTATCAATGACTGTGTGTAGTAATACTACTACTACTTTTTCAAGAGTGGGCAAAACCATGAAGAATTGCAGGGGGGTAAATAAATGTCAGTATTTGCATGCAGGAAGAATACTTTATTGTTGCATGTTGCATACAGATACTGACCAGCGTTACGGTTACACTGTTAGGAAACATCATCTCTCAACTCTAATACTGATTGTAATTAATTCAATTTGCCTCCCCTGCAATTCAACATGGTTTTGCCCACTCTTGAAAAATCTTTCGATTGGACACAATTTATCTTAATGTGTATACCTAGCTTAAGTTTTTTTGCTAATTTTATTTTTTTTACTGCCACCCTGCTGTCGCTCATCCAGCCACCTGCTCTAGGTGGCTGCCTAAATTCGCCCAGCTCTGAATAATCCACAATCACAGCACCCTTGAACTCAAGAGATCTAAGTAGTGTTAATATATGTTGCCAGCAAGACTTTTCAGTAATGATGAAAGGTTTACTTTAGTTATGCATTCAGTATCACAAATTATTCAATATGCAACAATTATTGATTATTTTTAGCTGTTAAAGCTTGTTCTTTGTTCCTTTAAAGGTCTTTGGTCTAGTCACAATGTATTGTGTTTTTTTAAGAAATGCTGTTTATGTGATAATAAACAATGACATGTTAACAGGGAGGTAATAAATTAATGATGATTATGACAAGGCTACCTTTGATTGCTATAGATTTAAGGGATACTCAAGAATGACACACCTTTAATAAATTTAATTTGTATAAATATAACACACTGATTTATGCAGTATAAAATTATTTATTTAAAAGCACTCAATACATTTTTGCAAACTAAATCAACAGAACTAAGAGATGCTAAACATAATATCAGTTACAAAATACTGACCACAGGAGCATGCTTTATGTGGTTCTTTAATGTCTAATGTAACTTTTTTATACAAAAACATTACTATACAGTATAAAGTGAGATAGAATAGAATACATTTCATTTATCTGGGATATTGTCTCAGAATATTTACACTATCAATTCAATTAAGATCAACCTGACAGAGAAAACAACATCACACTATAAACTACAATAGTTAAGATTAAGGCTGAGAAACAATAAAAAGCAATACAATTTGAGTCACTACAAAAAGACCTTGTCTATCCCATTTCTCTATATTGCTTTGCTAATGGATACAGTTTGTGATCAATGTCCTCTAATCCGTTTAATCTCAGCCTCTAAACAATATCATTACATTTGAGAGCTGAGCTTGCTTTGCAGAAGCATCGTGATGTCTGTTAAAGGGTAAATAAGGACTTATAGGACAATAGCTGAAAATTGAGGAAGTCTGTTTAAATACATTGGGTAGAAAAGAAAAAGACCAATTTAATGCAAAATGACCTAAACAAAGAACTACATTATGTAAAAACACACCAAGATTTCCTCTATGGCACATAGATTTATGGAAAATTATGGAAAAGCAGAATTTGATTAAAGGGTGTTTGTTTCCAAATGAATATAATATTGTGAATGAGTAATATGCATTGTCAAAAACAACAAGCCTTAAAATCAATGTAAACTTTGTCTTCACAACTAATATTTTAATGTGTTCAGCAACAAATTAGACAGTAAATATAGAACAGAACTGGATTATATATACATTCAGTAGACAGTTCTGAAATTATATTTCAGATCTTGTCCACTGTCATTTGTGCCAAGTTTCACTGTCCTTCAGGTAAAGCCTAGCTGGTGGTTCCCCCAACCATATGCAAATGGTTAAGACTATTGTTTTGTTCACATGTGGTGAGGGGTGGTGTGATGCAGAAGGGTGGGTTTTATGTGCTTTTACTATACATTTTTACTTGCATTTAAAAGAAGGAACTAGGCTGGGAACCAACAGACCCAACATGACAGACCAAGACGTGGCCTGTTTGGCCTCTAAAGACCAAGCCCTATTTTATAAATCTAACATTTGTCACTTTATGTGGTGATAACTTTTTGATGCTTTTACTTATCCAACTGATTGTGTGACTGTTTTTTCATGACACATTGTACTTTAAGTTAATGGTAAATTTTAGTTGATACAGTCTGTATTTAAAAATGCGCAAATTTCATAAAAATTTCTACATTGATGCCATTTTCAAAATGTTACAATTTCTGCTTGTAAGACAGATAGTAATACCTCATAATAATAACTAATAAATACCATAAATCTTCTTTCTGTTGCCAACATTTTCTAAATCTCCTTTTACTTTTTTTAGGATGGTAGGCGGCTCATAAACTTATTAGCAATTTTTCACAATTTAAGGAAAATTTGAAAGTTTAAAAAATGTAGGGGCTAGTTCATGTTGGATGTGTCTTTGAGGGGCCTGCGTGATATACACCCTCATAAATGACCCCATTTAGAAAACTGCACCCCTCAAAGTATCCAAAACAGCACTTTGGAAGTTTGTTAACCCTTTAGATGTTTAACAAGAATTAAAGCAAAGTGAGGGTAAAATATAACATTTAGCATATTTTACATCCAACAATGGATGTTAATCCATTTTATTCTGGACCGATGTAAACTGGAAGACAAATATTAAAATGTAATCCCCTGATTGTTCATGATTGTAAAATGCTATATGGGTCCAGCGCAGGTGTCAGAAGTGAAGGAGCGGCATTTGTCTTTTTTAGTGCAGATTTACTTGGAATGGTTTTAGTGCGTCATGTTGCATTTTCAGAGCCACCAGTTGTATCAGTAGTGTAAAATCCCCCAACAAGTGAAACAATACTATAAACTACACCCTCAAGAAACTCATATATGGGTATAGTGAGCAGTTTAACCCCACAGATGTTTTGTAGTGTGAACACCCTTCCTGTCAGGGCGGGAAGGGATTAAACTTTAATTTTTTAACATTTACTTTACTTTTTTGTAATGTGAATATCAATGTTTAATGCTGGAAATATTCACTTTTTTTTAGAAAAAAACACACATGGACACAATAAATTTTGTTTTTTAATTTTTACATTTTAATTTTTTATTATTATTTTTTATTATATTTTTTTATTACATTTTTTACAGAGATCCTGCAGTTATTCATTCACAAACAGCATACTAACAGCCTGTTAGTAGAAAATAAGCACACAATCTGTACTTACTATTAGAAGACTGACAGAACTGTCAGTCTTCTGTCTTTTAAATCCAAAATTGGCTAGTCAGAAATGACTAGCCAATCATGTCCATTGCCAGGGGCAGGGCCAATATTTCTGGTCCCCCCCCCACCCCCGACATCAGTAAAGATGACATTGACAGCTGCCATCACTATTCTGTCACCCAGCTATGTCGAGGGGTGACAGTTAAACTAGCGTTGTACATGTATGGCACTCGTTGTATATATACAGCACAGGGTTGGAAAGGGTTGGAAAGACATTCAAGCAATGTCTGCTTCTGAGATGAATGATTCCCCTCTCATTGCCACACAGAGTGGATACAAATCTTAGGACCAATAAAACATCTTCCTTTCTATTAGCATAACTTTATCTGGGATATTAAAAGACTGATCTGTTTTGTCCATGACCTTTATGTGTAATGTTGGGTACACATCAGAAAGATTATTGTGTCAATCGCATGATAAAAGGTTTATCTAAACACACTGCAGAATCGTTTCAGTCTGTGGTCGTTTTATTCAGTGCCTGCAGAAAAACTTCAGTATGTGCTGAACAAATGATCTTTAGAGCAACGATTTCCATTCATAATACAATATAGAGCCATCTTGTGCATGAGTATGTAATTGCAGCATATTACTGCTGGAATGGTTCCTGGGATTGTTTTCTGACAGGGACATTGTGCAGCTGGATATCATTTGCAGAGATCTTTCAAGTCAGCTGATAATCTGCAACATAGAAGTATTGTTTTTATGTGAATGCTTTAGGGTTCTAAAAAAAAACTTGATTGATTCACCAAGTGGTGGATGCTGACTGTTTTTCTTCTCAGGCTTCAATGATAGACACAGTGACCAATCTCTCGTCACATGGTAGGAATTTCTTGTATTACTATCCAGTTCATATAAAAAAAAAACATACATCCACAGCACAAATCCATCACAAGAGCAACAACCTCTTTATCACCACAGGGCTGCCACTAATGTTGGTCATAGTCTATTCTTGACTGATGTACGATGGAAATGCATTAACATGTTCATACTTATACTCTTAAAATTTAGGTTAATATTTTTATAACCATCATTATTGTTTCCAGTGACCTTGAATGTTTGTAGACCAATACACCTTGTCATTGAGGTTCCCTTTATTGTCATTTAAACTCTGATAGTGCCAAAAATTTCTAGCAACAAATCGTTTAGATAGTTCAGATAGTTTTATTATAATTTAGTTAATATGTTAACTAAGAAAACAAAGTCTCTACTTACTACTTATTAATGAATAATCGTCATTCTATCTGGACAATAAAATGCTGAAATATTAATTACACACACTTTTTTTTATTTAAATGGTTTTATTGAGAGTTTTGTAGACAACAACATACTTCAAGACATAGGTACATATTACAATCAAGTAAGCAGTAACAGGCACACTATGATATTGTATGAGCCCAAAATACATCCCAGAAGAAATATTAACACAATTTAAGGGAAAAATAAGAAAAGGAAATACAATACAAGCATCATTAATTCCCATAATAAATATCCAACCAGCCAACCCGAATTTTTTTTAATTTTCTGGGGGCAACCCCTTTGCATATAAGAAAAATGCTCATGACTCAAAGACGCAAAGTCCTTGTAAAAAATACCTTCATCCATATATATAAAAACGTTATGTAAATTTGTTTATGCAAAGTAAAGTTGACATCAAGCACCACACCAAATGAGCACCATTTTGGATCTCTGGCCTTAATAACCCCCAGAATCTCTGTACCTCAATGCATGACCAAAGTAGGTGGAAAAACTAAGCATCATACTCCTCACATTTAGGTCAGACACTGGAAATCTAGCAGGGGTAAGATATATGCAATGGGTAATATCAATTTGTATTTACTGGTATCGGATGCTATATGTGAGACCCTGGGAACTACTTAAAACCTCTTCCCTGTTCTCATCATTTAGTGGGCCAATATCAGTTGCCCACCTGGAGTAAAGACTTTGCAAGGACTCATCCAGCATAGCTGTAACCAATTAAGAGCATATGCTAGACACAATATGGAATTGTGCCAGAGGAGTTTACCAGGATCAGTATCCCTGCCCCCAAGAAAGCATGAGTCCAAAGCCACACCAGCTGCACTTGTCTTGCGAGGATAGGTGCTGCCAGTAGAGATTGTGCCAGTGTATGACCAAAGCCTGCCTGCTGGACTAGGGTCCAGTGCAAATCACCATGAGGAAAGTTTAGCCTCCAGCATAGACATAAGGGTAATCAAATTAAGGAGACTAAATTGGGACACATTGTTGTTGACAACAACGCTAATATACTTATATTGGGAAGGCCATTGTAATGGACAGGTCAGGATGGAAGCCTCAGGGACAGAGCCATTTAAAGGTATTACATAGGATTTATCCCAATGAATCAGGAGCCCATATATATATATTAACTAAATGCAAATAATCAAATAATCTCAAGCAAACCCTGGGTATCAGAAAGAAACAAAAGCAGGGCATCCACATATAGGGCAATTTTTTCTTCCAACCACCCAATAACAATCCTTTTAATGAGACCAATGCAAACAATGTAGGGGATAACAGGTAGCCCTGTCTGGTTCCCCTGCCAACAGGGAAGCTATCAGAGATAAACCCTTTTACAGGAACCCTAGCAAGTGGCTCAGAATACAGTACTTTAACCTAGTTAACAAACTGGGAACTCAGCTCCAGCTTCCCCCCAGAGATAGTGCCACTCAACCAATTCAAACGCTTATGCAGCATCCAAATAGGCCACGACCACAAAAGACCCCTCAGAATGCAGCAACTGCAAATAAGTATAAAGACATCGTATGTTACTGCACATAACCCCAGTCTAGTCTGGGTGTAGCAACTCCACAATCACCAGTCAATCTCAAGGCAAGAATCTTAGCAAATTTTTTCATGTCAGTAGTGGGGAGCGAAATTGGCCAATAGTACACTAAGGCAGTGTCCTTACCCGCTTTCAAGTACAATTAAAAGGGCACTTGAAATGGAAATATTACAGTCTAAAACATGTAACCAATACTATTATTAATTTGAAAATTATAAATTTGTGTATCAGTAAATATCTATGTAAGAAGTAATAAATTACAGCTAAAATAACAGCAATTAAACTTCATTTGATTCTGAATGGAAATATATTAGCAGTATCGCTGCAGGTACACTTCAACTATTTCATGGTTTGTGATTTTCAATAATAAAGAAAAATCATTAGAAATATTCAAAAGACAATGTAAATTGAGTACATTCATTTTCCTAGCAGCACCAGTGTATACTTAATATCAATAAATATACATTTCTAAGGCATAATTAACTAACCCAATCAAATCAAGTGTCTCTATGCAACCAAAGAAAACATGAACGCAGAATCCTTTCCCAGGTCATAAATAAGTATAGAATATAGATTTTTTAAGTAGTATTTGGATTTGGTAACTCTTAAGGCGGGACTAATAAGCATACAGTGTTAAGTTAATGTTCAACTTAGATGAGTAAATACCTAGGAACATTACTACATTACAAATTGGTTAAAGATGTAAGATGGGATCCAGAATACTGTCTGCAGCACGACTTCAGCACACAGGGGACATTATCCAGTCTTGCGTGTGAGATGGATAGAAAACATAAGAGGAGGCAGATCACTCCCCTACCCCTCCCCTAACTTGTACGAGCTCCTGGACTTCAAGTATCCAGGAGGCTACCTTATCTTTTACGCACTGGTCTGCTTCACATGAGTTTTCCCCCAGCCACCCCGCTTCTTTAGCATGCCAATCCTTGCCTACAGCTAATTTTGAAACCCGGTCCCTTGTATACTTCCAATGTATGGTTGGAAACATACTATACACATCTGGCGTACACATGCACCAATGTTGCTAGTAATGTCATTTGTCTGTCATTTACATAGGGAACCTACGTATTGCTGGGTGGAAATAGTAACATTAAGTTATAAGTTGCACATTATGCTAAACGTTCTGTCCACTGGCCCAGAACTGCCCCCCACACACATAAATTACAGTAGGTGGCCGTGGGGGTGGTTAAAATCAAACAAATGGGACTGTGATTGGAATTTTATTGCGCATGAGTGACTTAAGGCAGAGGTATAGCAGTGACTGACAGGCGAATTTCCTCCCCTCTTCCACACTGCCCTCCATTACCATGAAAAGCTGGATCCAGTCCATATCGTACACAATGATAGAGCAATCGAGCTAATGTTTTGTGATAAAGTACTCCGCTATATGGCCCATTACAATTTACATCACATGCATATTTAGAAAATGTAAAAATATAAAAAAGACTAAATGATTTTTTTCTGTTAGCTTGGCTGCTAATTGCATTAAGATGGATAAAATCAATCTTTATTGTAATAATTTTCCTACTTCACATCCTACTTCACAGTTTATTGAACTTTATAAAATTATATTATATTCTGTATTCAAATATTTTTTACCTAATAACAAATGATTTTGAAAATACACTCTAATGTACCAGTTTTTTTTCTCAACCCTGTTACTTCTTTTGTTGCACTATGCAAATATATTAAGTAGTATCAGACATACATACACAGACATACAGTCCAATGTTAATATTAGTCAGCAGCCAACTAACTAGCATTTATTTTGTGGTATGGGAGTGTACCCACCTGGATCCTAGCAGGAGGTGGTCTAAAAAACAGAGAGGAACACACTATAACATCACACACTTCTCCTTCTGGCACTGATAATACTGGTAGAGGTTGGAGGTGCTGCTGACATTGGCAGGAGGCCATTAAATTTGATTGCTCAGAATTCAGTCAGTTACAGCACTGTTTGGCTGGGTCTCCTCTTAATCTCAGCAGGAGATTCATGCAATTAGCCTATTGTTTGGTTGCAAAAATACATTTACTCTGCACAGTAGTGTGTAGCCATTTTTATTACTTTATTACAGCTTTACTAGCCAGTAATAATGAAGCAGAAGACGATTCCATATTCATACCTATACATATTCAGGGGCAGGCTGGCAAATTTTGGCCTGGTAAGAACACAGCAGTGGCCCATAAAAAAAAAATATATATATATATGAACCACCAATAAATGGGCGGCCGTTTTTAGTTTATGAAGGCTGCAGTAGATCGCACATGCTGATCAGTAGGTTGGCATGTGTGGCCCTGAACCACCAATAATGCGAAAGAATTATCTACTGTTTATGTGGAAATGTTTGTTTTACATGCCCTAAAACATATGAATTATTTTTAAATGATGTGATGTGCCATGTTCAGTGTAATTCCCTTTAATGTAAGATTATTAAATGCAGGGTTAAGTATTTAACCCGAGTAGGATAAAGCCATTGGATGTTCTAGAGTTCAGTGATGTCACTTACCTTGATAGACCTTTAATTGATTCCCTAAGTAGTGTGAGGGGATGTCCATGGGCCCTGGACAGGAACTGAGGATTTGCAGGTATCCTTTAACTTGTCTTTAAACAGTTCTTTATCTAACTTTCTGTCTCCGTCTTCTTCTCTACACAGTTCTCTGTCACTGTCTCTTCTCTGCTTCTTTCTTTCTGCTTTTGCCTTCACCAGCTTTTCCATGCTTCGCCCTGCTTCCCCTTCTCTTTTTCCCTGACTTCATCCCTACTGAGTTTAGGGATGTGTTGCATTACCAGCATCTGGTGTATGACCTACAAGTACGCTCTAAGGGGTTCTCCTAGCAGATATATGATGAGTGCTTTCGCAGGAAGCTGTGAAGTATGCAGAGCTTTAACTGGAGGTCACACAACAGGTTGATGAGCCATTTGGGGACACCACGGCAGTTGTCTTCCTTATTGTGTATATTCATTATTTCAGGGAGGTCGTATCACTGGCTCACAGAATCATTCATGCAAAGTTTAATGCATTAAATAATGTGGGGCTGATTTTGAATCAGTTGTAAATCTTCTCCTGGTAAAATTCTTTTTTGGGTTAATTCAGGAAATCTAGTTGCATATTCTGGATCCTTAATATATTTTAATGCATATTTTAAAATAGTTTCCCTGCAGTTTAATATGATTTGCTCAATTTTGCTGTAGCCCTAAATCTGCATCAGCCACACAGTGTGTAAATGGAAAACATAAGTAATGGCAAAGCAATCTTATCTGGCATAGCATAAATCATATGTGAGATCAATATCAAGGGCATAACTTAACACATGAATCATCAGCAATCATGTGCAGGCAGTTAGTTGTTTAACATAACAGCACATTGTTATATCCTACCTGGCACCAAATAATATAACAAAATAAGGATGGGCAAAAAAGAGAAATATATATATATATTTATATAAGCCCTATCCTATTTTACAGTAAACTGTCTAAAATAAGCCCTCCCTTGAAATTAAGCCCTATCTAAATCACAATGAGGTGTCATAAAGTCAGCAGCACTTGGGGGAACAATGAGGTGTCATAATGTCAGCAGCACTTGGGGGAACAATGAGGTGTCATAATGTCAGTAGCACTTGGGGGAACAATGAGGTGTCATAATGTCAGCAGCACTTGGGGGAACAATGAGGTGTCATAATGTCAGCAGCACTTGGAACAATGAGGTGTCATAATGTCAGTAGCACTTGGGGAACAATGAGGTGTCATAATGTCAGCAGCACTTGGGGAAACAATTAGGTGCCATAATGTCAGCAGCCCTTGGGGGGCATGATTGGATTAAAAGCAGGTCAATAAAATAAGCCCTACCCCGAAAATAAGCCCTATGGCAGTGGTTCCCAAACTGTGTGCCTAGGCTCCCTGGGGTGCCGCGACACACTCATTGGGGTGCTACGGAATGGTTTTCTGACATGGTGCCACCTTGATAGTGTTTCTTAGAAGTGGAATTTTTGTCTTGTATAGGAGCTACACAAGATTTAATATCAACCTGAAGTATTTCTGTCTGTATTTCTGTACTTAAATAGATATTACGCTATTTTGACGCCAAAACTTAACAAATGTGAAATTATTTTGTCATAGGGGTGCCTAGAGACCCTAAGGGTGCCTCGACTGAGAAATTTTGGGAACCTCTGCCCTATGGTGTTTTTTTGTCCTGAAGAAAAAATAAAACAGTGTCTTATTATCGGGGAAACATGGTACATAGTAACATAGTAACATAGTTGTTGAGGTTGAAAAAAGATGTAAATCCATCAAATTATATTTGATCTAGTTTTATAATTGAAGTTGATCCAGTTTAAATATACAAGAGTTCCCTCCTGACTGAGGTAATAAATTACTTACCAGTCATAACCCTGGATACCCTTTACCTCTAAAAAAAAACTTAAATAGTAGCCTCCAGAGGCAACAGTCTTAAGCAGTGACAGCAGAGAGAGTTCCTCAATGAGGTTTAGGGAACATTTCCTTTTATGAGACAAATTATTTTTTATAATATATATCGTATAACACATCACTGAAAAATCTGAATTAATTTTCCATGTTAGTACTTTGATTAATATATTGTTTGTGTTTCTGTTTGTTGCTTTCTCTGTGTATGTGTTAGTATTCATCCTATGTCTTGTGTATTGCAATAGAAAATGAGTTCTGGTATTAGAAGTCAGCAGCCTTGCGATAGCTGTATCATACCTAATGATACAATGTCATACTTGAATAGGTTTTTGAACAAACCATGAAATAATATTAAAACAGATCACCTCAGTCACTGTTTACTATGCCCATATTCAATGTTTTTCTTACTATTCATGCATCTGCATAATGACATTTTGATTGTTGTTTGTGTGGTAGAGTGTCTACATTTCAATGGTTAGAAAAAATATCCACTGGAACAGTTACACATTGCAAGTAAACGCCAATGGCAGTTGCAAAGTGATTATTGCCCACTGAATGATATATTGCTGTTGTATAAGTTTTGGTGGCTATCATATAGCAGTAGACAAGGAACCAAATAAATGTTAGATTTCCATAAGTTGCAAAGCATTTGTAACTTAAAATATATCCATTGTACAAATCCGGAATTGGATCCAGACCAGTGGTTGAAGTGAAAATTTAGAAGTGGGGGTATGGACAATGAGAAGTGACGGTATTAAAACATTATATATGGATACTTCAGCAGTCATACACGGTGACCAGACGGGCTTTACCTGGGGTCGTCATTCAGTGGTCAATGTTCGAAAGGTGCTGGTGGCGATAGGGCGGGTGACTATCTCAGGTGACCATGTTTCGCCACTTCTCTTATCCTTGGATGCAGAAAAAGCATTTGACATGGTCACCTGGGATCATCTTCTGGAGTCGCTGACACGCTTTGGATTCCCGGTTGAATTCGTACTGCTAATTGAGGCTCTATACCACCAACCCTACACTCAAATCCATGTCAATGGAGTTCTGTCTGACCCATTTGTTATTCAGAAGGGGACCAGGCAGGGCTGCCTGTTGTCTCCCCTTCTATTTGCTTTAGCCTTAGAGCCCCTGGNGGTGGCGCTGTGTTCCTCTTCTCTGTTTTCTGGCATACACATGGGTGAAGCAGAACTTAAGCTATCTCTGTTTGCCAATGATATGTTATTCATCTCAAACCCTCTGCAATCGGTCCCCACAATACTATTGCTCATTTCCAAATTTAGCTCGTTTGCAGGATATAAGATCAATTTTCACAAGTCAGAGGCATTGCTCCAGTCCCAATCCATTAGACCCTCTGAGCGCACGTTAATATCTCTTCATTTTAAACTTGCATCGGCATCCATTAAATATTTAGGAGTTCATATCACCTCTAATCTCTCATCTCTCTATAAAGCCAACTATTCCCCTGTCTTACGCTCCATAACTAGTACCATTGACTCCTGGATGGGCCTCCCTATCTCGTTATTGGGAAGGGTTACGGTTATCAAAAGTGTTCTCTTCCCTCGATTATCCTACTTATTAATGATGCTCCCTATTACTTTGACACCTGCCGATATTGCTTATTGCACCAGACTTTTCACGTCTTATTGCCTCATTTGGGGCAAGCGGAGACCTAGGGTGGCTAGAGCACGTTTACATCTTAAAAAATCTGAGGGTGGATTGGGTTTTCCACACATCTCCTCATTTATACATGGAGCACAGATGAGATATGCTTCTGATTGGCTCCTACAGCGCTCCATCTATACTAATCTCCAATTAGAAGAATATATGTTATTTCCCTATTCCCTCCCAGCCTTGCTGCACCTACCAAAGAATTTATTGCCTGCTGAGGTTAAGTCAAACCCTTTGTTTTTTGAGACCTACAAATCCTGGTGGATTATTAATAAGCGTCTTACCAGTGACCCCACTGCTACCCCTTATACAACATTCTGGGGCAATCCTGCATTTCCCCCCGAGTTTGGATAACGCACTTTACCGCACCTGGTGCCAGAAAGGCATTCATGCCATTTGTGACATTTTTGACCCGGGAGGGCATGTATACTCCCCAGAAATTTTCCAGCCTTGATATAGAACATATAGAACATATAGAAAGTGACGGCAGATAAGAGCCACATGNCCCATCCAGTCTGCCCAGTTGTGCATTTAAAACTATACCAACCCAAATTTATTCTATATTTTGTTTGACAATACCCTTATATTTATCCCAAGCATGCTTAAACTGTTCTGTAGTATTAGCCTCCACCACTTCTGATGGGAGGCTATTCCACTCATCAACTACCCTTTCAGTGAAGTAATTGATGTGGGCGGATTTCTCCGCCTGGCTCCCGGTTCCCACCGTTAGAGATAATCTATCTCTGTTGGCAGTAATTGTGACCTCTACCAAGCGTGTCATACTACAAAATTGGATTAAGCCTTCCATACCCCTCCTTGGGACTCTCAAGGACTTGCTGTTGGAAAACTTATATTTTGACAGGCATTACACATGATGTGGAGAAAGGTGTAGGTTGATTTTATGCAAAATGGGGTGCTTTTACTGAGTTCCTCCCTGAATCTCAACGGTCTCAGATAATGTGTTTGTTTGAATATACCCAATGGTACTTGTTACGCCACCACAATAGATGATCCTGTATACCCTTTTTAGCTTTTATATTGTCATGGGTTGATTGCTTTTTCCTCTTACTTACATGTTTATGTTACGTATCCNAAACTTAGGCAGACTTTTTAGATTGAACTGATCGTTTACATCTCCTCCTTATTTTTCTTTGATTATGTTTTATGAGCATTTACTCTATTGTGATGAATTTTTCTGTATTGTTTTGATTCACCCTGTGATTGCTCACTGTTGTTATTGTTATTGAAAAATGTAATAAAACGTACTTTAAAAAAAAAAAAAGAAAACATTATATAATAGAAGTCAATGGCGATTTGGAGTTTCTCAATTACATCAGTGGGAGAAGTGCCGGTATGACATACCACCATACACACCCCCACTTCGAGCCCTGATCCAGACCACGGTTCATACTCCATACACATGGGGGTCTGTATGTCTGCTTATAAAAGTGGAGTGCACCCCCTCTATCACACATGTATACTTGGGAGCATAGTCCTTAAAATTCATTTTACACATTTCTTTTGGGTGCATGTCATGTCCAGGATATAGAGTACCTGGTGATTATTTCTTATTTATTACCTGAATAATTTGCATTTACACATAGACTAGAGAAAATTTAGTCAGCTGCCAATGAACCTACCAGTATGATTTTGTAGTGTGGGAGAAAACCAGAGCACCTGGAGAACATGAAAAGAACATACAAACTCTATAACCATAAGGTCTTTTTCAGGAATTGCTCTCATCATCTCAATGCTGTTAGGCACAAGTCCTAACCACTAAACCATACATGCTGCCCCAGATATTGACTACAATAGGACGCTGACAGCACCATTGTTCACCAGGACCATAAAGGCCGATGGTGTTTCATTGGATGAAGTGTGTACATACCAGTTGTTTGATAACAATCGAGGTAAATGAGAATAATCTGAATTTTCCGATATGGGAACAGGAAAATCTAGGAAGTTGTGCTAAAGATAAGTCCTTTGTAGCTGTGTCTGGATGGAGTATGAATGTTTAAGAAAACCTGCGGGTGAGACGGATACCTAAGATATAAAGAATAAACTAAAGCTCTGGAGCAGAACAACTGCTAATAGGTTAAATAAGTTCACGTGCCATGCAATGGTGTGCTATGCTAAGTGAAATACTGCTGCTACACAGGGCTACATTGCACTTGGTTACCTGGAGACTCAGAAGTCTGACAGCCTCAAACATACAAAGGTGGTTAAAATAGTAATATTCTCTTTTGCGCAAAGTACTTACTTGTTAAAGTGAGTATAGCAGTCTAATCTCCAAGGCTAGTCAATGATGGTCAATATTCTGTATAGAGTATCTCCTAAGTCATTGTAAAGCACTTTACAAAGTTCTATAATGGGTTTATGTGTCTACAATCTGCAGTCAGGTAAAACTTGTAACCCAATCAGATCACAAGCAAATACCAAGATGTGATACCCGCAAAACATAAGAAGGCTCCAGTATTTGTGGTCCAGTGCACAAAGTATATTCTTATACAAAGAAAGAAGTTACTCAACAGTCATAAAAAGTGAACCAGGCATAGCCTGACAATGATCTAATGGCGTCAGACTACACTGGATTCTACTTAATCAGACATGGACATTTAAACTATGTATTCTATATAACATCATACCTTTGAAAACGCTTTATTACAATATAAAACTAAATACATAACATTAAACAGCACATCCTAAGCTACAACTAAAATATAAAGAAGATAACATTATAACATCCTAAAGTAGAGTTTCTGTTGCATTGGCTCTGAAATAGTAATGCAATACATTTTCTGGAACAAAACATATTTCATACATTGCAAAAATAATATTAAGCCTGCATACCATTGTGTACTAGAATCCAAACTGGTGCAAATGCATTCAAATTATTTCGATTATGGCGGGAACACCCTACTCACACAGAGATTTTTATTAAGTTTAACTTCAACAACATTCACCATTATCAGCAGCACAGCGAACAGTGCAGTGAGACAAGGGCCTAAATTTAATAAGCAGGGAGATTGCAGAAAGTTTGAAAAGTGGGGACGTTGCCCATAGCAACCAATCAGATTCAAGCTTTAAGTTTAATTTCATAAATAATAAACAACAAAATTCAGGAATACAAATCAATACAAGTTAAAGCACAGTGTTTCTTACTAATAGGAGTAACATTGAAAATGTTTCAGGCAGGTAATGTAGAATGTACACACAAAAGTACATTAGCAGGTAAACCACCGCCACAGCATAATCATCGGCAAAAGGGGTATGGGTACAGACCAGTCCAATGAAGATTTGACATAAATGGAATAACTGCAAATTTACAAAGAGAACATTAATAAAAAACAGCGTAAAAAAGGTAGAAAGGCTGGGGGGCCAGAATTATTATAGAAAGTGTAAGTGGTTGTAACAGACAATAATAATCAACATAATACATATATCTACTAAAAGTCACTTTTATATTTACTAAACTGCTGAAATGAAAAAATAGTGATGTTGCCTATGGCAACCAATCAGATTCTAGTTGTCATTCTCTAGCATGTAATAGGAAACAGAGGGGCTGATTCAATCCCACGCAAAGTCTATTACGGGACTGAAAACTCTCCCCTTTTTATACGCAGCTTTATGGGGAGCGAAGTAAAAATGGGCGAATTTTCTCCCACAAAAAAATTTGCTGGGTCTCACTTGTGCAGACTTACAATCCACATCCTCTACCTGAAAACCTAAAATGTGGGTGAAACAGAAGTCTGAATAGTACAGAGGGAGTTTAGCATGCTCTGACTGTACTATCTCCCATCCCTTATTACACCACAATCAATAATTGTCCAAGGACAGAACTCTTGATCCAGTAGATCCCGATTTATTCTGGGAACCGAGCACTCCTGCATGTGTTGCTTCAAAAAGCAAATGTTTTCCATTGACTAAGAGGGAACGCACATTGAAAATTAAACCCAACCCTTTTCAGGAGCACCATTAAGTCTGCTGTATGGGTCTGATTTTCTTCATTTTCTAATTGGTTAGCATAGATGAGTGTGCATATGCACTAATATAACTGACCACTTGAAATACACAGAATTTGTTGAAAATCTAGTCCCATATTATACCAACTTTCTAATGAATGCATATTTTGCTGTCAGAAACATCAAATAGATTTCAAATATTTAGGTGTATATGTACCCGGATTTTAGAATAGACTTGTAACAAAAAATCCAGACTCATTATTAGCCCTATTATGATAATTTCCTTCACAAGGTAACCCCATGGCATTGTCCCATCCTGCATTTTAATGGCAGGACCTAGATAATAACTCTGAAATATACAGGAATAAGTTATTCTACAGAGAAAACTTAATTTTTAGCAAATTTACATGGATTAGAATAAGAATAAGCAGCCATGTCTGGTTGGTCTACTGAGACAAAATGAATTATCATCCGTAGACTAAATTAAGGTAGTGTCCCGAATGGCCCCATTTTAAGAACACTTTATAATTTATATTTAAATTCACTGAGAGCTGCCTTCCCTACTAGACAACCTTTAAACTATATAGCAGGAGTATTAAACAGTAATTGTGTAATGTTCAAAGTGTGATACAAGTGTGCATGAAAGAATAGGCAATTAGAGTACATATGTTACTTCTGGTCACACTTTAAATGCAAATGGGTAAATTATGCTACACACTTACCCATATCAAAGACCCAAATTGCTATATATTTAGTACACACTTCATTAAGTTTTTGTAGGATATTGCAGTTTATAGCATGCAAACACATGTTAATCTGTTAATCATTAACATTTCATTTGAGTCGCACCATATAGCTTCTTCCTGAAGAGTAGTTCTTTAGTCATGAATTCCAATGAGCTTATTAAGGTATCTATTTACATACTTTCGTAGTTACTGTCAGGGTTGAGTGTTAGAAAAGAAAGTAAAATAGGTGTATTTTCAGCTTTAGAAAGAACTTCTATTAGGTTTCTGCAGACTCAGGGTTGACAGTAAGCCCAGTAAGCACATCAGGAGGGCATGGTGTCCTGTCGGTCTGCTAGCTTTCAAAGGATTTTTGTATCAACTATATGGGAAAAAACTATGCATGAGCAGTGCAGTATCTAACTGTGCATACACTAATATATGCTACAGAACCCATATAATTTACTTCTTCTGTAGTAATCGAATAGTATTATCCACATTTCTAAAATGATCAATATTAATTAAATATGTAAATACTGTAGTTTTTTTTTCACATTCTTATATTATAATTATGTATAACATTTATGCAAGTATTATTTTTTNTAATTCCTCGTATTGGTTGTAAATCAGTTTATTTGTTTAAAAAAGGAAGATTTAAAGATTAAGGATGCTGTACATTTAACAATGATATATTGGCATAGCTATAAAAAAGATGATCTGTTCAAATATGATTAAACCCTGTGATTTATCTTAAATGGAAAGAAAAATCCCAACAGTGTGATGGCTCCTGGGCTAAATATATGTTTTAGAGTGAATGTANTATAAATATCAGCAAGGTTTAATAGCACCATTATACCATGTTCATTATTTTTCATGGGCATTTCATGTATAATGGAAGCAATACACACAATGGGCATTTGTCAAATGATGCAGAAAACCCCTGCATNCTATTATACAAGTGAGGCCTATTACAGAAAACACTGTGACAAATGACTAGCAGAGAAATTAGATTGATTTGGTATGGATGAATTATTTCAGCTGACATATTTATCATTAGATGCGTTTTTATCTGTGTTTTCACCATGAATATAGAACCATATTTGTAAACTATCCTTTTTATAATGTATGAGAATGAAATGGAAATGTTAAAACTGGGTTTCCTCATTAGTCATATCATAAAGTAAAATGAAATAAGCTCATGGGCTACCATAGACGTAATGAAGTGATAGTAAAACTGCAATAAGCCTCACCGAAATCGAAAGATTAAAAGGTATCTCAGTTAGTCGGTAACTACGTGTAATTCAAGACATTAAGGATCATATAGCAGGCAGTCACTAAGGGACTTTTTAAGTTTTAAGCTTCCTCCTTGATGCATTTTCACAGAATTGCATGTCATGAGAATAAGTCCTAATGTTCTCGCAAGTATGAAAGTAATNAAAAGAATATGTGTGAAGCTTTAATCATCCATCCAATCAAATTGTTTTGACAATCAGACTAGCCACACACTACAATAATCTGGTCAATCCGCAAGTTGTTCAGCACATTAAAATTAAGAATTTTTGGTATACATTTTTGTATACATTTGTTTATTTCCATTCATGATAATGATAAATTATGCAAATAAAAATGCACAGATATCCTATATGAATGGCTAGTAAAAGAATATCTATATAGAATAGTTCTTTTTTTATGCAAATAAACAATTTTTTGCTGACTTATTCTTGTTCCTTTTTAATTAAAATACGTAAATTGTAATTTATTAATCTGTAATTAATCACTTTCTAATAATGGATTAACTTCAAGATGCAAAGAACACCAATAAAATGCTGTGCTGTTTAAACCTGATTAAATCAACTATGTTAAATTAATTACTGCCATTTTACAATTTTCCTGAGTTACATTCTTTAACTACATTTAATTTAAAAAAAGAATTAAATAAATAACAATAACTCAGAGAATTTGAAGATTATATTTACTTGCATGCAGCTTTAAAATAAAACTTTTTCAACCGCCAGAGACAATCATGCAAAATATTTATTATTTTCATTAGATATGCACGGTTATATTTGTGTATCCTTATATGATAAGGTTTTCATTTTATAAATGCACACAAGCTATTGGGTAACAGTGTATAATAGATGTAATAAAATAAAACTTACATTTCACTATTCATTAATATTTACATGATATCAGTGTATTATAGAAAATTGGCCATTGTTATATGATCAAATAACAGTACAAGTAATTTTGTTTTCGAATCCCCCATTCCCCACAGACATCAAAAAGGATTTTTATTATAATGCGTAAATGATACTTACATAAATCTTTCTCTGTCTGCCCCTGTCATTTAATTTCTTACTAAACTGTTTTCAGTACATGTGACAGCAACTGTGAATCATGTGTATATATGACAATATTGCTAAGCAGCAACATATATAACACATCGTACAGTTCATACTCAAAGGTCCTTTAAGAAAAAGTGATGCACATTTCTGATTTATTTTTTACTTCAGCCATGGTTTCCTCATAAAGCTGGGTACACACCTATTCAATCTGTGGCTCTTATAATTTCCCTGACAATTGTGATTCCCAATGCACATGTTGANACATACACACTATACCAATTTAGCACAAGACCTGAGATCATCATTTCTCCTAACAGTGAGACAGAAAAGTGTTGCATGTTGTTGCAAATGCACTAATGCTTTTATACTGCTAAACATCTCTTACACTATTAATAGGTTAACTAATGACTTCCTTTGCATTGTGCTACTAGGTCTTAATATATAGATATATTTATATCTATATAATATGTATAGATCCCATACAATATATTAATACTTGTAATGCAAAGAATAGTAATCAATGCAAGCAATGGAATGGCTAAGACTACAAGCAAGGGGCTTGCAAACATAATAGATTATTCTTATTCTTTCGAATGCACATGTAAATATCATGAGGGTTATTTTATTCCTGCAAGCCAGCTTATGTGCTGGCTGGATAGTTCAGGAGTTCTGTTATAATGTCACCACCATGTTATGTTAAAACCTTTAGCTGGAAGAGTCATAAATGTGTGAATCATTCATCTCACATTAATCTCCATGGGGTTATTAAAAATGATGTCCTGGGCATGTCTGACTGACAGGAAGAATCTGGATGGGCCATCTTTTCAAATTCCTTATCACAACAAATATGGCCTCACTGCCACCGCCGCCTCCTCTTTTACCAATGAAACACATGCGTTATATATATATATATATATATATATATATATATATATATATATA
>JABWIB010001913.1:50079-67397 GCA_016617825.1 Platyplectrum ornatum | reverse complement strand
TGACACAAGCGCCCATCCCGGCAGATTATTCACTTACCTGATGACTGAGTGTGTAGTGATGGAGTTGTGGTGTGCTTGGCAAGCTCTTCATTACTCTACTACATAAACACACCACATGCTGCAACATTTTCCATAGTGCACGTCTCTAAATCCCCAAACAGCCTGAGAATCACAGACTCTGGTAACCCTATTTCTATTTCCTCCCGTACTGGTGACTCAGTCCAGATGTAACAGACTCATTCCACGTACTTCTCAACCTGTTACATAACACTGTTGATGTCTGTGGTTGTACAGAAACATAACCGCTGGCTCTTTGTACTATGCAGCTATACAAGTCATTACGAACTGTTCTCTCAACAGGAAACCAGAAACCACGTATAGGCCTATATGTCTACGTATAATCACATTCTCCTGACTATAAAACACATCATAACATAGGTAGAAGGAGTCTTGAGGGACATATAGATCACTTTCAGCATAGATAAGACAGAGGTTGTCAGGAGCAACATACAGCCACAATATTACAACATAGAATGTGTAGCTGAATAATGATTTAAACCAAACAAGGCTTTGACCTAGATGTTTGGGGGTTTTTTGTTAAGCACGAAAAGGGTAATGAAAGTCTATGTGGTTTACAGTCTTTAGCAACGACAGGTCCCTAGAATATATAAAATGCATTGTATGAGGTTCGGGGTTTTTTTGTCTTTACCTTCCTCTTTACAATATTTCTCAGCAGCAGTGAACCCAGTATGTGCTGATCTCTATATATCCATTATCCAACAACCCAAACAGGTTATTATTATGTATAAACTATCGTGCGATGGAACCTGTATAATACATCCCATTCTTATTTATATTTAGCCATTTCATTCATATTTCTTTACTATCTTCATTACGTCTTGGAATAAAACATAAAAAAGATCCAAGGCGTCAGTTTAATGCATAGGTTATTAGAAAAAGCCATATGGCACCTGCTTAATTAAGTATCTCCCCTAATTAGTTATTTAAGGAGAGCCCAGCAATACAGCAATATAATCCATCACATCCAGAGGCGGCAAAAGCAGCAATTAGAGGCTGGAAGGATTGTATTGGGGGGGGAGATGGTGTTAGAATGAAGAACACTTGATTCACCATTCAGCCAGCTAATAAGAAAGAATAGCTAATGATGCTACCCCTCTACATCCCATACATATAATGCACAGTAACGCTAACAGCTATTATTATTCTGATTATGAATATCATTGACCATGGCATCTAAAACCAATGAATACTGGGCAGTAAACACATGGCGCAGTTACAGCTTGCCCCACTATTTCGTGCGGTTAGAATAGAAGCCCTGCGACCTGCAGATTCCTCTTCACCACATGGGAAAGTCAGTGTATGCCCTGAAATATCCTGTTTTACGGCACAATAAGGAATTTGCTCATTTAAAGTAAGTTGTGAGTTGAGAAAATATAAACAAGCCGGATGCAGCCTCCCAGTCACCACCTGTGCCTCGGATTTATTTGTCCCAGCTTGTAACATTTGTGTGAGATGCCAGCTGCTTGGGTATTACTTAGGTATCTTGTTCTTTGATCACTCAAATAGTTTGAACCTATCATCAAGACGAGAGTTATTCTGGGATTGCACAGCAAAACCTTTCATATATATATATATATATATATATATATATATATATATATAAATATAAAGATAATACTGGTGGATTACGTTCTTGATGAGCCTGCCAATGTATGCATACGCAGTGGTACAATTTACCTTCCAAATGAGGAAGGTTAAGCCCTTGACCATCTATACCAGGGGTAGGCAACCTGCAGCTCTCCATGTGTTGCTTTGCATGCTGGGACTTGTAGTTTGACAACACCAGGAGAGGTGCAGGTTGCACTAGAGGATTGCTTTACCCCAGTATACCACCCTCTATGTAGAACAACAGCATGCTTTAACTGCACAGACATGACAAAGAGAAAGCATGCTGGGACTTGTAGTTTGACAATTTGTAGTTTGACGATTTGTAGTTTCCAAGCAAAATTTTAATTCAAATGATAAACATGATTATACATAGAAGTCTTTGAAGCAGTTGATCCATACACATAGGACTGAGAAAGTGCTATGTCCACAGTGATAAATGGGAAATGCACCTCGGTACCAAATGATGAAATCAAATATTGAGACCTTCTCATGTGGTAATGGAGACGTTTGAATTGAATAAAGCATCTCTGATGACTTACCGCATTGTCTAAACTGAATGGAATAGAAATCTAGCATAGTTCCATAAAACATATGGCCTGGGAGAAATTCCTACAGCACATCACAATCTCCTAAGAATAGTGTCATGAAAATGAATTATTATAGCTGCTGACAAAGAAGTCTTATTATTCAGCTCAATTACTGAGCTATTTGGAATGAAAGGTTTTTGGAAGTTAAGAATTATGTTTCCATTTACATAAATCAAAATATTGCACTTAAATGACTACCAAAAGAAATATATCATTAATGCAGGGGGTGCAATGAGGGTGGCTGCTACAGGCCCAGAGGTCTGTCGCTCCCCCTGCACTGTAAGCACTCTACACTGTGTGACAGCTACACACAAACACACACAGATATATTCATATATAAATAAATCAAATACAGGTGAATCCAGTGACAAAAAAAACCCAGGTTTATGCACATAGACCCAGGTTCATTTTTGTGAAAATGGGTCCCAAGATAAAAACCCGGGTCAAGTGACCAATGCAGGGTTTTTACTGGGATTTTTCCCGGGTCGCTACAGTGGAAAAAGGACATAGGAGCTAACAATACTCCATTCAGTGGAAATGCTGTCAACCCTGGAAAACCCTGGGAAAAATGCAGGGTAAAAACCCAGGTCTGAACCAAGGTTTTTGGCAGAAAAGAGGTATAAAAGTGGCACCTGATGCAGCAGTTCCCAGCCCCTTTAAATCCTCCCCATGTTCCACATGAAGGAAACAGGCATGGTACAGCTGTTTTGTAATTGCCAAGCAGGCGATGCCACATAGTATCCCCATTATCTCACACACATGAATAGAGGACTGAAGGAGGGAGAAAAGCTGGACAGTTGTTTAATGTCGTGTAGATTCCTTTGATTGGTTTTGTTTTAACTTGTTACATAAAAACAAAACAGGTTTTGTGTACACACTAAACAAAAGGAAAGTGCCATTATAGCCTCTGGTAGAAAGACAAAATGTGTAACACAGTTACTCACTACAGTGAACACATCTCAAGTTCTCAAATGAACTTAAGCAAAAATATAAGCACATCGACTGTAGAAACTTTGGACATTTGTCCAAAAACTAAATACGGCACTATATACGAGTAGATGAGTATACAACGAAAATAATGACTTGTGTGCAATGCATTACACAGGCAATAGTATTAATAGTAATAGTATTCCATTTTAAAAGCAAGCGTAGGAATGTCAGCATGATAAGCTCTGATGTGCACACAATGTGCTAGGAGTTACATTTATGCAGAAAATTTGTACCCAGCATGATGCCCCGATCTGACACACCAGCATTAGCACACACTACTGTGCCCCGATCTGACACACCAGTACTAGCACATACAACTGTGCACACTAGCATTTGCACATAATAATGTGCACAGATCTGACACACCAGCATTGGCACACACTACTGTGCCCCGATCTAACACACCAGCATTAGCACACACTACTGTGCACCGATCTAACACACCAGTACTAGCACACTCCTGTGCCCAGATCTGACACACCAGTACTAGCACACACTCCTGTGCCCAGATCTGACACACCAGTACTAGCACACACTACTGTGCCCCGATCTGACNATCTGACACCAGCATTAGCTCACACTACTGTGCCCCGATCTGACACACCAGTACTAGCACACACTACTGTGCCCCGATCTGACACCAGCATTAGCACACACTACTGCACATGGTTCTCAGCAGCAGCGAAAGAGGCTGCACACTCTGTAACGCTCACACGCTTCATCTATACATGTGTGAGCAGAGCGCACACTCCTTCCCTGTTCCAACAACTCTATCTCACACACACACACACACACACTTACCTACACATTGCAAGTGTTAGGAGAGCAGCCCCATCAGGCTTCCAGTCCAGCCACCATCACATTGGAATTTAAAGATTGTTGTAAGCTGGGTCACAGGGAGAATCTGCATGCAAGGCACAGGCTACTTCCTTATTAGGCTGCCAGCTACTTTCCAAAGCAACAAAGCCTCCTCTGTCAGAAAGCAGAATATTACCACAATGACACTGCCCCTGTGCACAGGCGTTAACTCCCTCCGTGCCGGACAGACAAGGGTTAATCCCCCAGCAATGCAGGATTACTACGTCAACTGGCAAAATCCCCATTCTCATCTCAGCATGTGGCTGCAAAGAATACAAGCTCTTTATTCCTCCGGAGTTGTTCTCAGCCCTACTAAATGGGAGAATGTCTTTTATACTTCTGTTTAGAGTTCTGCTGGTGCTTTATAAACCTCCTGTGGTAAAATAATGATAATACCGAACTAATAATAATGCAAAAATAATAATATAGAAACAGTAATAATGAAAAGTAAATTAATAATAATAAAAATATTACTATTATTGTTTATTTATAAGGTGTCACGCAGTATCCGCAGTGCTGTACAATGGGGAATACAGACGAATAATAATAAATATTAATAAAAACATTATAGGTAAAAAAGAAAAAAGTTGCTACTATTTATACAAATACTGAAAGCATTTTAAATATTTGTATTTTGTAAAGATGACAGGTCAGCACTGATGTCCAAATATTATATAAGACACCCAACCCAGCCCTACATTGCACTGGTTTTATTTGCACACACCTATAGTGTCTAGGCTTGTAAATGAAGACTGTGGCTATTATAAGGCCGGCACTGGTAGCGCACAGGTCTCTGGCACAGAACCACTTGCCAGGCTCTGCTGTGTCCCTGACTCATGGGAAGAAGTGACAAATCTCACAGCGCTGGCAAACAGCAGCTCATTCACATGCAGTTCCCAGATGCCTGACAACTTGGTACATCTGAAAACCAAATGGCACATCAATAGCTTCCGCCCAGCACAGACACACAAAGACATCCTCAATCCCCCGACACATCACTAATTCACACTAAATCATCTCTGATTAGGAAGACATGTGGAACAGACCATAATGCAGATTATATTTCATACCGGTATTGTATGGGCACATATAAACAGACCATAATGCAGATTATATTTCATACCGGTATTGTATGGGCGCATATAAACAGACCATAATGCAGATTATATTTCATACCGGTATTGTATGGGCGCATATAAAGCAGCAATCATACAGAACTTTTTATTTTAACTAAAAGAGCTTAGGTGCACTTTAAGCATGGGTCTGCATGCTTATTCCTAGCAGTAAGCTTTACAAGATAACTGATGGAAAAGCAAAGAGAAGGAGGCTATCACAGTGCAGAGAACACATAGGGTCCTACCGTCCCTCTGGCGAAATCAGGAAAAGAAAATAATGACTGTATTAGCACTTCATTTCATAAACATGAAAGTAATGGATTCACTCCAAATGACTTGTGCACTGTTTAAATACATTATCGTATATTGTTTCTATAATGTAAAGTACAGCAACAAGATAGGAAAGGAAGGGGGCGCATTTGAGAAATGGACCATATCCTGCTAATAGCATGCAATATATATATATATATATATATATATATATATATATATATATATATATGTGTGTATATATACAGCTGGACTTCCAGACAAGATAATTTTTTCCTAATAAGCATGTAAGCAGCGGGGAAGAACCATGGGATAAAGTAGGGAAACAGACTTTTCTCTCCAAGGGTCATAATATTCAGATTTACACTCTAATGACTTACACTCTCCTGGGTAAAACCATGGTGAATTGCAGGGGGGTAAAATGAATGACAGTGTATGCAGAGAGAATACTTTATTGTTGCATGTTGCACACAGATACTGACCAGCGTTACTGTTACCCTGTTATTAGACTAGTGCAGTGGTTCCCAAACTGTGTGCGGTGGCTCCCTGGGGTGCCGCGATGCTCTCATTGGGGTGCCGTGTAATGTTTTTTTCTGATATGGTGCAACATTGCTAGTGTTACTTAGAAACACTTGTATAGGAGTAACACAAGATTTGATGTCAACCTGACGTATTTCTGTTTTTACCAAAATAGTTATTACATTATTTTGACTCAAAAACGTAAAAAACATTTAGGGGTGCCTTGAAAAATTATGGAGACCCTAAGGGTGCCTCAACTGAGAAAGATTGGGAACCTCTGGAC
The DNA here is from genome assembly GCA_016617825.1 of Platyplectrum ornatum. Taxonomy (NCBI): domain Eukaryota; kingdom Metazoa; phylum Chordata; class Amphibia; order Anura; family Limnodynastidae; genus Platyplectrum; species Platyplectrum ornatum. The sequence goes on along the minus strand of JABWIB010001913.1, from coordinate 61,086 downwards.
TAGTGCTAGGAAACATCATCTATCACCTGTAATACTGATTGCAATTAATTCAATTTCAACATGGTTTTACCCATGAGAGTGTTAAGCTGGGCACACACGGTAAGATAAATTGTTCCAATTTAAGGATTTTTTTTAAGAGTGGGCAAAACCATGTTGAATTGCAGGGGAGGCAAATTTAATTAATTACAATCAGTATTACAGGTGACAGAAGCTGGTTCCTAGCACAAGTGTAATAACAGTGTAACAGTAACACTGGTCAGTATCTCTGTGCAATATGCAAAAATAAAGCATTTTCCCTGCATGCACACACTGACATTCATTTTACCTCCCCTGCAATTCAACATGGTTTTGCCCACTCTTGAAAAAATCCTTAAATTGGAACAATTTATCTTACCGTGTGTGCCCAGCTTAAGTCATGAAAGTGTAAATCTGAATCTGACCGTAACTGAGCATTTGCTTATAAGCTTCCTCTAGTATGGTCCTATATAAATCTGCTGCTCCAGTTACTCAGAATCGGCACGAGTACCACTGACCATTCCCATTCTATTTTCCTCACCTGCCATCACGTGAATCCCATTTACACTCTCGCTCAGGGCCAGACTGAGACTAAAAATCAGCCCTGGCATTTGATGCACACAGGCTCACCAAGAGCTATCCACCAATCAGACTGCTGATAGTTATTCTAGCCGCCAGCCAGTCAGCGAATGGCTGTCAGCACACTGATTGGTGGATGGTTGAAGCTCTCCAGCAGCACTTGGTAGTGGCCCATCACTCCAGTGGCCCATCTGGCATTTGCCAGAACAGCCAGATGGCCAGTCCAGCCCTGCTCTCGCTGTATTCCTGCTATTAGCACATCTACTCTTTACCTCATATAAATTTTCATAGACCTATGTTCTCTCTGTCACCTATTATTAATATTAATCCTTATGGATTCTATAACTACGTATACCCCAGCTAGCGCAATTGTCAAATGTACCACCACTGTACCATACACTGTTTGTGGAACAAAGTTTGAGATGATGGGAGGACATCCAGGATGCCAGGTAGAAATGATGTGAACCACCCAGGAGGAATAAAGAGAGAACTGACTTTAGATTCAGCATTGTGTAAATCATTGTCTACCTTACTCAGTGTGTGTTGGGGACAAATGTCTGACTGAAGAGGATCCAGGAGATTGTCTAATGTAAGTGTAACGCAGACAGCCCTTACAATGTAATTTGGGGCATGGCCGCGGTACCCCTGGGAAAGCCTTACAGTACCTCTGGGAGCTGCGGTGCACAGTTTGGTGACCACTAAGATTGTAGTTAAGGTTGGAATAAGCACAGTAGCCACTTGCGAGGGTACAGGGTCAAGAGGACACATAGTAGAGTAGGAAGCGAAGAAAAGAAAAGAGCAGATAATTCCTTGTCATGAGTTTGGAGGAAGGTTTTCTTATGTATGAAATATGTAAGAAATATGTAAGAATTACTCAGACACTATATCAGAGGTAAACAGAAAACTATTCAATCTAACTTTAACATGCTTAGCTTACTCATAGGAGCATACTTAGCTTACTCATAGGAACATGCCTAAGTTTGTAGTTTTTTTTTTTAGCATGCAGGTCATAAATCCATTCTATAGACGCACCAGATTTTTTGAGAACTTATTGAAAGGAAGGAGGATCAGGGCTCCACCAAAATGGCTATCAAACAGGTTGTAGCGGAGGTAGTGTGGAAAATCAGTTTGTACTGGGCTCAAGTTGCCATGCCTAAAGCAATCCTAGGGGTATGCTTACCTTAAAGTTTAACTTTTGAAAAACATTTGACCATTGAGTTACCAGATGACATTCCAGTAGGTACAAGGTCACTGTACACCAAATAATTGAGCAGATCTGAAAGTTTAAGCACTGACATTGTCCCAGCCCCTCATAAAGAAAACGGATTCACTATAAATTGCTGCCTGAACAAAATTTTATCGACCAAAAAAGAAAAAAAAAGTTCATTTGAGAATCAATTGTCAGCCTATGAGCTAGGCAAGAGATTTTGGCATTAAACAAGAATATGTAATAAGGCAGATAATTAAACACTAATTAATAAATCATTATATTAATTAACAACGATGCCTGTAAAGCACATTAATATATAGATGAATATACAGCCAACACACCCTTAGTCAGGAAAGCTTTGATTAAGTTTCCATCAGTCAATCTATTGCTGTACACATGAATATGTATTTCTACCACCCTCTGATGCCAAATGATATGACTTCTGATATGTGCTTCAAGTACATGCAAAAACAAACTGCATTTCTTATGTGTATTCACAGGACAAAGCTGAGGCTTCTCCTCATTGTGTGCATTTCTGCAAAATTTCTAATTAAAATGATTTAATCATTAAAAGTGACCAAAACACCATTGTAACACACACATGCAGTTAGTGGATACTAGATAAGAGATTTACACAAGTGGCTTGTGTAAACACCTTATTATTGCCGACTCTCCCGACATATCCCAGAGACTGTCGGGTTTTGGACATTATTTCGGTATCTGGGGAGAGTTGGCTGTTTCCCAAGGACCTGAGCTGAAAGCTGTGTAAAATCACTGCCACCTTCAGCTTGATCATTACTATGGAGGGACAGGACTTCACAGTGTCAAATCATGGCCACCCATAGTAAACGTATTAAATGTCCATGGAGAGTTGGGGGGGTTGAGTCAGGCGTGATTTGCACAAATCATACCCTCTGTACTACCACTATGCTGTCTGCATATGGTTTCTCCCAGAAGGGAGAGACCAAAGTTTTTGGCAACCCTGTATTATTATTATTATTAATAATAATAATAAATATTAATAGCAAAAAATAGCAGCAATAGAGTAAAAAAGAATAGAGAGCAAAATGGAATAAAAGAACAGTGTAAAAGTACAGATAGAAATGAAGCAGAAAACAGGGCTAAAATAGCATGAAAATAGCCATATAATGAAGGGTGAGAGAGAAGAAGTGGTAAAAAGAGAAGAAGAGATAGAAAAGGGGGGGGGGGGGGAGAATGGGGCCAGGTAGAGAGTGATGTTTGGAGGATAGAGGAAGTTATTAAGTCTGGATCTAGTCAAATATTTGTAAATGGTCATTATTAGTCATAGATATCTACCAGATAGCAGAACAACTTTCATTTTATTATTTATGTTATTATTTATATTATTATTATTATTATTAGAGCCATATGACAGAGAGAAGAACAAAAGTTCCACATTTTTGTAAACATGACAAGAAAGACAGGAATTATCGCTTATCTATAAACCTGAAACGCTGTAATATTTCATGATAATCTCTCTCCAGGGAAACCAGGAACAGATCTGTTTTAAGTAACTTGTTACAGATTGTTATCAAGCATGGGTTTGCCCCAGGAAAAATATTTTCTATGAACACAACATTTTTTGTAACTGTCTTCTCCATGCAAAGCGAGGAACAGCAGGTGCTCAGACAGAGGGGATTCTATCCCACCACAGCGGGAAAACAACCGTCACACATACTACTTCATGCAAAACGCTCATATTATAACCATGAGATCCGGGATAGGCGAGTCTCACGCCAATATCACGCATATGGCTGCTAAGTAATAATGTGTTACTAAATGTGATGCCAAGTTTAACAGCGGTCATACAAATCCTAGAATACATTCACTCAAATATGAAGGGGAAGGGGAATAGTTTAAATAGTTGAAAGCACAAATAGTATATAATAGACAACATCAATCCTAACTACTAGACCGATATGGACAGTGCTTAGAATTGTGTTGCATATTAAAAATGGTCTTTGAACAAAAACACAGATCTGCCACAAAGACAGAATGATCACTGGGATTATGTAAAATGATTTTATATTATTTATAATATAAAAGCAGGGGCCTGGCAGCGTAAGCCTATTCCGACCGAGAGAGGGGCATGACGGGAGATGACCACCCTATTCTTCACACTGACCTTAGCACTTATACAGCAGAAGAGTAACCACATACTGAGATGGATTGTGGTACTGATCACTTTTTTATTGTTTACAAAGCAGCTGCATCCTTCGAAACCACAGTACGTCACAGACTAGCAATGATATTATAATATGTATCCACCATACAGCACACAAGACATGACTTCTGACTTTATAAATGAAGAAAGGGGCATATTAAATTGGCCTATGATGTGCCTCTGGAATGTGTAGATGAAGTGGTGTATATGCTGTGGGTGCAGGGCAGCTGGCATTATTTGTTCCAGATAGACGGCGCGTGGTACTAGTCCCCCCCCCTGTTGTACAGTTCTTAAGTTCGAGGCTAATGTAAAAGACAGGACTAAATACCTTTAAGAACATTAGCAGTAATGTTATTAGCAGTAATCCTACAAAGACTTTTCTTGAACTGGTATGCTACTTAACATATAAGCTTATATGAGATCTATTATATCTTCGGATAAATCGTTATAATATATTTTTACATTTCAAAAATGTTTAAACATTTGCCTCAGTTCACACTTTCTGTTTATAAATGGTTTTGTAAGTAACAGATGAAGTGACCATTCATAGATACTCCATGCATTATACTTTTATAATCTTATAATACTCTGAATACTTGACAGTAATGAACGATGTACATTAGTGCTTTGCGGCTTCTCTCATTCTTCCCAGATCCTATTGATTTGATTTTTGAGTTGTCAATACTTCTCCACCAGTGTGCTGGCAAGTATAATACAATTTCCATCAGCATAGGGCCACATTCAGATTTACACTCTTAACTAAAGCTGGCCATACACTATAAGATAAATTGTTCCAATCTAAGCATTTTTCAAGAGTGGGTAAAACCATGTTGAATTGCAGGGGAGGTAAAATGAATGTCAGTGTTTGCATGCAGGGAGAATACTTTATTGTTGCATGTTGCACACAGATACTGACCAGCGTTACTGTTACACTGTTATTACACTTGGACTGGAAACATCATCTCTCACCTGTAATACTGACTGCAATTTATTTAAATTTATCTCCCCTGCAATTCAACATGGTTTTACGATATGGTGGAAAGCTACTGCAGAAAATAGATATTTAGCGGGCGGTCTGCACGAAAATAAAGGTACTAGAATGCTTTCTCTATGATACAATTCTCTCTACACTTACTTTCCACCATGAATTGCAATGCTGTATGTATAATCTGTGAGCACCCCTGTGCGGACACCTTGTTTATACTGTACATTGTAATACTATGGCACACACGCTTGCAATTACAACTCAGTTCCCTTGTTGGAAGATGTCAATAATCAGATGTCAAAAAATGCTAAATCATGCACTTGGGGTACAAAACCCCTAAAGCTCAATATAACATTAATGGGGTTACATTAGAAACAACTGAGGAAAGGGATTTAGGGGTCACCATTTCATGTGATATAAAGGTAGCTGGGCAATGTAACAAAGCAATGAGAAAGGTAAGTCAGATGCTTGGTTACATAGGGAGAGGAATTAGTAATAGGAAGTGGAAAATAGTAATATTACAAGGAGTGTCCCTCTTTTCAGAGTAAGAGGTGTGGTGGGACACAAGGGCATTCATATAGGCTGGAGGGTGGTTGGTTCAGAGGAAACGTGCAGAAGAATTACTTCACTGAAAGGGTAGTGGATAAGTGGAATAGTCTCCCATCAGAAGTGGTGGAGGCTAATACTACAGAACAGTGTAAGCATGCTTGGGATACATATCAGGGTATACTGAGTTTCAAACAAAATTGAGAATAAAATGATGTCAGTATAGATATAAATACACAATTGGGTAGATTGGATGGGCCATGTGGCTCTTATCTGCCATCACTTTCTATGTTTCCATAGAAGGGTTGCATTGAGCTCTGAGCATTTAATACAGATGCATGCCATGCACTGAGCGGAACACCTTGCTGAACGCTCAATACAGGGATAACAGAATAATATCAGACCCATTATTACTCACCAGATGACTACTTCTGATCATTCCTTGTTCTGACCGGTCACTCTACAAATTCTGCTCGATGTCATGTACTCCCTCTACATCTCCTGGTGATCTAGGTACAATAGAAGAAGAAAATTCATTGTTGTGGCTATGATGAGTTTGTTTCTGCTCCCTATGCAAATAGAATACAACAGCAAAACCCCAGGACACTGTGTCTACTGTTCTTATTTAGGATAAGTGATAGAACATTTCTGATCTGCACAATGGCCTGTTCATATGTCAGCATCAAGGACATCTCATCCAAAAAGTATCCCACATTATACACTAAAAACAGTACCTGATGGCACGTCAGGATACAAATGTATGCAATTAACTTTCCTTGGCCTCCCTTATTGCTTTATAAAAGGTCCACATAAACAAATAACTACTAATGGGGGAGTTGAAGCAATTATTGCATTTAAACCATATGCGACAAGTTTGTAATTAGTGAACCATGTGTTTACAGTTCTGGATCTCACACGCAGCAATAACATCCCCCCCCCCCTCTGTACATTGCTCCACATAGCTCTCTTGAAAACCCCCACTCTATTGGAATCTGCATTACTGCCAACTCGAAGTGACCTGTCACTATTCGTGTATCCATAACAAAAGTGATTGTGCCTCAATGGGGACAGAAACACTATTGTTCTACCAGCTTTTGCCATTTAAACTCAAAAAAACCTCTCACCAAATTTGGCTTCATCCACCCATAGGTGACCTGCAACAGTGCCATAATGCATAGACATGTATCCTGCACTGTTGGAGAATGCTGGGAGTTTTTAAGTTATTGGCTGAAGGTTACAATATGATGGGGAGTGGTGCTAAGACGCGGATTGTTATTGACATATGTATTTTGTTACACCAGATAGTTGACATCACTATTTTCCCTATTTTATAGAACTTATTAATACACAATTTGTAACTGCAGCCAATCACTGAATGTCAAATGCAATTTAGGTGCTTTCCCTCTATCTTGTCACAAGATACTTACCCTATCGCCCTCAACCTATCCCTCCTTGTCCACCATCTCTATCTCATGGTCTGGGTGCACACTCCAATTTGCATCCAACCGGACCATAACTTCCATACTGGTCATCAGGTCGGGTCAAATATTTCTGAAACTACTTAAATATTGTGTGAACCGATCATCAACCACTTGACCAATTTATAAATGACTACAAATACTTTATGCAATTCTTCTCCAGGATGTAATATCATGCAGCACATGATGGGTATCATAGATGGTTCATGGAGAAAAGAAAGGAAAATGTGATTCCAATCTAATATTGTAGTCATGTGGGGACCATTAACATAATGGATCGGATCCAGGCTGTGGTACACACATGCACAATCTATAGGTGTCCTTCATGGATCTGATGTCCAGATCGCCATTTCAGAGATATTAAACAGATTTGGAGTTGCACCAATTGGTTATAATGATCTGTCTACATAAACCGAGTAGCTAATCAGTTACGAGGGCACAAGTAACGCTGGCCATCCACCAGAACAACATCGTTCTCGTGGAATATTGGCACCGACAAACGGGGTAATTTTGCGTATGCTGTTATTATTTGTTTACATGAGGGGAGGAGGGAGAGACAGGCAGTATTGTGCTGGAAATAGCTGACTGTGTGAGCCAATCAGCGCTGCACAAACACAATGGGAGAGGAAAGCCAGCTATGTACTGTTCACACTGACTAAAGGGCAAAACCCCTTCTAAAAAGCAGTCTCTGAACACCAGCTTTCAGTAGCCGGCTTTTTGTAAATGGAGCGTTCACACGGAGTTTGANAAAAAAAAAAAAAAGACAGCTAATTTGAGGTAATGTGAACGGGGTAAAAGACTTGTTCTTCACAGTTATACAAAAAAAAATCTGTTAAAGATATGTATGATAGAGCATAGGAAAGAAGTACAATTAAGCTCTGTGTGACAAGCAAGGATTGTTCATTATACACTTGTTTAACAGATGCTGCCAGCTGTCTACATCTTTTATATTGATAGACATCAACAAAAACACACGAGAACAGCATTTTACCCTGTTCTTGGTGAGATATGTCAGGGAGTGTTCAGAGTTCCTATTAGGCTTGGCACAAAGTGGGGCGTTTGCCTCTATTATTGCACAGTGTGTGTATTTAATATGCGCCAGAGCTAAAATTCACAGGGTAATATATGGCTTTTGTTACAAACATACGCCATTAGATATCTGATCTGTCCCATGGGGAGTGGTTATTTCTGCATACATTGCAAGCACATTGTCTGGTATATTTCAGGGTTGTCGATTCTCCCACAATTTCCAGGAGACACACGGATTTCGGGCACTTCCCTAGTCCCGGAAGTTTTACAGAAACTGGGACCTGGGCTGAGGTAGTGATTCTTAATGTTATTGCATGGCTTCAGCTCCAATATGTTGCGATGAATGGCTACAATGAATCAGTGGGGCTTAATGACATCAAGCCCTGTCCATCCATAGTAAACTAAAGAATTATCATTCAGGGGCAGGTGTGGTTTGCATCATACCCTTTGCCCCACCCCCATACTTCCCTATTTTTGGTTTCTCCTAGGAGGGAGTCTTTGTGAGTACAAATTTTGGATGATCAATGTTGGACTATTTTCTGTAGCCACCACAAGAACTATATCGTTCTCGTGGATGGCTCAAAGAGGAGGTGATTTCCCCTTGGGAAATTTACCCTGTTTGTCTGTGCCACTTTACCACAGGAATGATATCGTTCTTGTGGATGGCCACCTCGAGTTCTGAACCAGGACCAGTTGTTATCCAAACTCCTATGTGGAGGGGGGAAGGTTACGCACACCCTACCCGATAGCTGACTTAATGGTACTGTACAAATTCCATGCCTCCCCATGCCAGATTTCTGGATCCAGACCTGCCCTAGATGTCTGAATCTGGTTGAATGTTATTTTTTTTAAAAAAACAATATCTATATGGGGGTCATCTTAGATTCAGTCTCGTGAAGTGGAGCCGTGGAATATAAATCCATCCCTCTTGAGCAGCCTGGAGATTGATCAAATATCATTATCTGACTTTGAAGTGGTTGCACTCAGCCAAACTTCAGGAAGTCGACATAAAACCCTTAAAGAGATCATACATTTCCAGATACAAAGGAGAGGTTTTCCAAGAATTTGGCCATTGTTCCAAATGTAAGATGGAGAAGAAGATTCTACTTCACATTTTTTGGACTTTTATGAAGTGAATCATTTTTGGAACAAAATTGTATACTACATACAAGTCTAAAGCTGTACATGAGAAGTGATCTATGTTGTTACGGCGGTACACCCCTGATTAATGTTGGCAAATAGAATCAGTTTTGTCAAATTTTCCAAGAAACCAGCAGTTCTTGGGCTTAAATGTTATTGGGACTGTCACCAATCAGCTTAGCGACCACAAAAACATTTTATTTTTCACCCCTTCTTACCCACATATGTCTATGGAGACTGAACTTGGATGTAAATGGCATTGAAAGTGTCACTATTCATCTCAATGACCCCGAAAACTATAGATTCAACACTAATAATGGTTGTTTTTGATTCCCCACCCCCACATTTTAAGCCATATTTAACAAGTTTGGTGTAAATAGCTTCAGGCATTTCAAAGTTAACACACACACACACACACACACACACACACACACACACACACACACACACACACACACACTTTAATATATATAATATGGGGGCCCTTCCTAGAATATTTATCTTTCTCCAGCAAGGAGTTTTTAAACCTGATCTATATAAACTTCTGTTTTCTGGTAACAATGGAAAGTTGCTAGACATGTCTCATTCTTGTTCTTTATGGTTTTTAGGGACCAAGTCTCAGGCACCAGTTTAAGGTGACATCTCGGGGTTGAAGACATGAACTGGATAGAAGAGAGAAGTACATGCATACATAGGGGTGTCGGAATGGGAAGGGTATGCGGGGCGAGGGGGCGATCTACACACCCTCTCCCCCAAAGTGGAGCAGGATGCAAACTCCCAGCAGAGCCTGACAATTAGCATCACAGAAGCACCAGGAGCCCAACTTTATTATGTCAGGCTTTGCCAACAGAAGACCTCTGTCAATTACAATGTCAGGCACCCTGCCCATCCAATCAGAGGTGGTGTCCTAGTCCTGTGAATGGATGGGCAGGGCACGTGATGTTCTGATTGACAAGTGCCCTGGCCCTCTGTCAATTAAGCCTGACAAGTTAGGCTTAGCCTCCCTGCGTTTCTAAAACACAAGTTCTGCTCTGTTATATTATAGAAGCTTAGGGAGCCTAATGTTCATATGTCAGAGAAAAAGGAAGGGAGGGGTGCCATGTGCAACTCGGGTGCCAAAAATAAAAAAAGATGTTGCCCCTCACCGTTTCCTGTGCATACAGTACTAAAGTCTTGGTGTATGATGTATTAAATTGCAGAGCTATGGAGCTATGGTGTATCTGCGGATAGAGAAAAGTACTGAAAAGGGGAACTGAAAAGGAAAGAGGAGAATCGAATTATAAATACATCTGAATGCAGAACAGAGGACTATATATAAAACATCATCATTTGCATTGGTAGTAGTAGCAGTATTAGTAGCAGAAGGCAGTAGCATGTTCTTCATTCATGGACAAATGTTTAATTATTCCAACACGGTTCTACAGTTACAAAACAAACCTATTCAATACACTAATACGAGACCTCTGCTGTGTAATACCCTAATATCTTAACTATTTCCATCTACAGGCATTAGACAATACAAAATTATTTGTATTTCATTTTATTCTGCGTTTTTATTTATAGCACCATCATAATATGTAGCACTTTTAAAGTTTTGTCTGTCTTGGTAGTAACATAAGACCAGGGGGGGGAATTCAGTAACTGACGAATCTTCTTTGAAAGTTCTTTCGTCAGCGATCGTCAGTGANGAAAATTCNTNANTGNCTGGTNATNTATAGTATTCAGTAAGTGACGAATTGTAATGACGAATTGTAATGGCTGACGAATGTTGACGAAATTGCAAAACTGGAATTCGTCAGGTGATATTGCACTAAACTGACGGATACACTGACGAATTTGA
>JABWIB010001913.1:33577-45254 GCA_016617825.1 Platyplectrum ornatum | reverse complement strand
GCGACTTGCTAAACAATTGAATCGGCCCCATAGAGTCATGTCTTCTAATGTCACTTTGCTGCTACACACTTGCACACATTTGCAGCTAAAACATATATATATATATATATATATATATATATATATATATATATAGTTGTTTTAGAAAGTAGTACTAGATTAGCTGAAAGAACACACTTCTACAACTCATTTTCTCAAGAACCATGTATGTATCATTGCTGTTTCTAATTAAACTTCCTCTCTGGGTCAGGTCCAATGCGATGATGATGATGATAATAGGAAAATGTTGTAATAACCAGCAACAGAATATGTAGAGGCTACTTCCCACGTATTAAAGGTCTTAAGTTATAGAAATCAGTAATCTTTAAAACTTATGTGGAAGATGCAACATAACTCAGTGACCTTATTATGTGGAAGTTCAATGCATAGGAGAAAAACCTAGAGAGGAATGTGGGAAAACAGTGGTTCCTATAGAGCATACTATCCAAGCGGTGTCATATTATAAAAACAGAAGTCACTTCTTTCCTGTATGTGGAAATATGAAAGAGGAACATGTATGACAGCTAGTAACTCAAAATCATAACATATGGTAACAAATAGATACTAAAACTAAAGAAATTAAGTGGATAGTAAAAATAAACTCTTCTGCTACAGTCGCCCCAATGGCAGTTTCTCGCTAAGGAATTGGGTGGCTTTGTGTTTCCCCTATAATAGGACCTACCCTGAAAATAAGCCCTATCCTATTTTGCAGTAAACTGCCTAAAGTAAGCCATCCCCTGAAATTAAGCCCTATCTAAATCACAATGAGGTGCCATAATGTCAGCAGGACTTGGGGGAACAATGAGGTGCCATAATGTCAGCAGCACAAGGTCAATAAAATAAGCCCTACCCCAAAAATAAGCCCTATGGTGTTTTTCTGTCCTGAAAAAAAAAAATAAGTGTCTTATTATCGGGGAAACACGGTATATTGAAACAGAATCTAGTATGTTTAATGGCATGTAATCTTTCACACCATCATCATTATTCATAGCTGTCTGGTCATTGGCGTATACCTAGAGTACACCCTTTTACAGGTAAGAACAGCCCACAATATACAGTATATATATATATATATATATATATATATATATATATATATATATATATTATACAGTGTAAACCAGGGCTGGAGATGTGGGTGTATACGAGGCAATACCAGATTTGCCAACTGTCCCAGAATTTCTGGGAGTCTTAAAAATTTTGGGCAATTCTCCCTGTATCACTAGAGTCAGCAAATCTCCTAGGACCTGGGATGTAGCAGGAGTTTAATGTACATCCCTGCTGACCGTACTATGAACGGGGTGGCTTGATGATGTGGTGTCTGCCCATTCATAGCAATTTTATGGAAGTCACCCTTCACACCTCTACCCCACCTCCATGCTGCCGGCTCTTGGTTTCTCCCAGGAGGGAGAAAAGAAAAGTTTGATTTAACTGAGAACTATAAATCTTCATTCACTTCTCAATTATTTCCTATGTTTCCATACCACCACTTCTAAATGTCCACTTTGTACACCACTGGGATCAATGTCTTAAGTTTTAGGAAGTAACCTGAACATACCTGATATACTGATTATGGCAGTATATAGATAAACAGAAACTTAACAACCAATGAATGATTTAAGATCAAGCGTAAACACAAAAGATCAAATCTCTATTTTCCACTATAGGTATGCAGTCCAGTAGACATGGTAAAATTCTTTACATTGCTGATGGTTTTGCTGGTGCTCTATACATGGAAAGAATGTTTAATAAACTCTTATGACACAGCAGAGTGTTTTGACTGTACGATGCCTTTGTCCCCAGGTTAAAAAACACTGTATACCACAATTGTTCCATCTGCAACGCAAGGGAAGCCATTGGCAAGTCATCAGCTACAGACTGTGATACAATCCAGTGAGGAGGACACTAAGGCAAGATATACGGTGTCTGGTCTGTGGCTGGATCATGGTCCACCTTATGTAATCTGTATGCCTCATATGTCTATAGAAAACCATTGTTCCAGAAAATGGTTCTAGACCCAGACAAGCCCATCAGGGTTACTTGTTATCTGGAGGTTCACCTATCTGGTTATTGGAGATCAGCCCCAGTGGGGGGAAAGTGGAAGAAGAACATGACAATCCAGAAGTCCAGGGATTCTCATAGTGCCTATTGTCACATTGTATCATTTTATTTGCCAGCAGCGCTTATATTGTGCCCGATTCCTTTACAATATGAATATTCCTTTTATCCCATGACACAAAATGGAGTTTGTGTAACAATCAATACTAGCCGCAAAAGAAACTCATGTAATTCCAAATGTCTCGTACAGATAAAATGCTGTATCACAATGCATAGTAAAGAATCAAATCAAAACACCATCAATCAAAACTCTGTAAACTATATTTTGTAGCAATTGCAAAAAATTGTCTTTTAATTTGATACTTAGTTCCACATAAACGACACATTCCAATTCCCATTTCTGCAGTTTTTAAACAAATTTTTCTTGTAGAAATGACAAAAGATCTTCTTTGTAATGTGTTACTTAATTCAACTGTACCATAAAAGAGGGTCCATTTATTATCCATTCTACTTTTAAATTCGAATTCTATGCCCGCACTATTTATAAATGCATCTACCAACATGGTAACCACGGCGGTAGATGCACCAAGAAAAATGATCGCCGGCCCGCTCTAATGAATGTGGGCCGCGCGACCGCCATATTTATAAAGTGACAGCGCAGTGTTTAACACACTGTGCCGATATGTTATTTACCTCTGCTCCCAGTTGCCGTACAAATAGGTCGATGTGACCTCCTCTGCGGCCATTGGCCCCGGGAAGAAGGAAGAAACCTAAGTAAATATCTGCATCGATACTGTACCACTATTATACCATTACTGTCTGAATCTGGTCCAATAGTATATTAAAAGCTTTGTGTATGGAGAAAACTGATTATCTCCACCACTGAGGTGTAGCACTTCCAGACCCTACTACCCTGGATCTGGATCTCTCGGGGTATAGAAAGGATGAGAGGGGCAGCTGCAGTTGTGATGAGCATAGCCACACAGGTGGTGACAGAAGAATGTGTGAAAAAAGGATGACAATGCACACAATTGGGTGTTCTGGGAACACGCGTAAGAGTTCAGGAGACACCCTCATGATGAGGGATTGGAGAAACATGCTCTAAATGCTGTCAAATAAGGTTGAAAAAAAAGAAATTCAATGAAACCTGTTAGAACATCGACTAATAAGCAGGAACGGGATAAACTACAACAATCTGAGATTGAATGATGATGAAGAAGTATAGTATATGGAGGGTGCGGCAGGATTAATGTTATCCATTGTAACCAGACACACAGACATATGTGAATGGGCTACAGGATTAACAATCTAATAATTATGCTGGGACGCCTAGAGCGACAGAGGGGTGTTAACACTATGTCTGAATAATCACAGTCATACACAGGCAACAAAGTCACACCATTAGGATTAGACGCGCGGAGAAGCATGGTTGCACTGGGAGTGGTGTTTGTGGGAGGATGGTGGTGATTTTGTCTAATAGGAGTGGAGTGTGTATCACTGACAATTGCAGAAGCACCATCTACACTACACAATCAATCCACTGCTCCCGGGCACACAACAGCAGAAGGGAAAGAATGTGTGAGAGAGATGGCAGGCGTGTCAAGCATATCGCTAGTCTTGGGAGTAGATCCAAATGGACAGATGTTACAAGGTTCCTCTAAGGGTGCTGGGGTCTAGCTAGAGCCTCAATTACTAAATACCAAGCAGGAAGACTGAACAGTGGGGATGTTGCCCATAGCAACCAATCCGATTCAAGCTCAAGGGAGAATGTGAGGTTGAATCTGGTTGCTATGGGCAACGTCCCCACTTTTCTATCTACATGCAATCTTTCTGGATACAGAAGTTAACTTAGTACAAAGACATATGTAAACCTAAATGCTGACAGAGTAATTTACACTGATGGTAGTAGCAGAATGTTAACCTAACACAAGGAAGAGAGTATATTCAGGATATATTCAAATATTAACATGAATTTTTATATTTTATATAAACAGGAAAACAAATGGTTTTAAATAAAAAAAAAGGACATGAAGCAGGTTCACAAGGTCCATGGAGGGAGGTACAGCAGAACAGGCAGCACACATCCATCAGGTAAAAGAGAAATGACCAGCAACCTAGACAGGGTGGGGTAGTCCTATATAACTAGGCAGGCCAGGTGCTGGCTAATCAATCAGAAGTTCAAGAGCAACCCCTACTGGCAGGACATAGTACTGCCTGTCAACAAAACAAGTGCAAGCAAGTCCAAGTGCAATACATAACAGCAGAGATCCCGAGTGGAAGGGACCCGATATATAACAAAATTCTATTTTGTGTTTACAGACAGTGCCTGCTCTCTCTCTCTCTCTCTCTTATATATATATATATATATATATATATATATATATATATATATATATCAGGGCTGGAAGTGGGGGGGGGTATACGGGGTACGCCATACAGGCAGTTCTCCCACTGATGTAATGGAAAAATTTCAAATCTCCATTGACTTCCATTATTTTTCAGTTTCCATACCGCCATTCTGAATGTCCATACCCCCACTTATAAATTTCCACTCCGACCACTGAGATATATTTATACATATATATACACACACACATTTGTGTACCCTTTATCCACCTTAAAATAAAATTTTAAAAGAAAAAAACTACTTACGATAGAAAGGAGGTCACTACTTTGCTCACAGCAGTATAAGAAGTTCGCAGGTGCTCTACTTAGTAGCATGCTAGGTGCTGTTTGGCATGACGATTATGTATACATCAAAGTGTGACCTTTACAGGCAGAGACTAATTCCATCTCGCCACCTTACAGAGCAATGATACAGAAAGTTCATTGATTTTCTAGTCCCATGGGAGTTGAAAAGATTTTTATCGCTGAATTTACAGCACATTAGCGGCTGTGTTGTGTGTGTGCTCTACAGACTAATCTCATTTGTTGAGCATTCCAGCTAAAGGTGTCTTGTCTGCCTCATCTCCATCTGACTCTAATTAATGCACAAAATGTAACAAATGCCACTCTAAAACCACAAGAAGAATAAAAAAAATTAAAGGGTTTATTATAAACAGCCAGATCACTACTATGTATCCATTAAGTCTCCCTGGAGATTCTGAGCATAGAAAATACAGCGGATGGAAATAAATAATGGAAATAAACCAGGAACTAATGAAATTGTTGCTCGCATATATATATATATATATATATATATATATATATATATATATATAAATTCACCAGGCAAACATGAAAGGCCACCATCAGGGGTGCTGCGGCCGATGCTGGAGTACTGGGCCCAGACAGAGTTGGGAGTCCATGGCTCTTACTTTGTGCTGCCTGGAGGACTTCTTAAAAACCGGACTTCACTGCACATCAGCTGTGAATCATTTTGCAGGACCTGGGCCTCAATTTACTAAGCAGGGAGATTGAAAAGTGGGGATGTTACACATAGCAACTGCTTTTTCAAGGCATGTAATCCGGTATTTTCCGATCTTGGTAAATTACTTACCAATCAATTAGATCATATAGCTTGCCAAACAATCTGGCTGCAGTTGTGACAATCATACTAGGATCAATGGACAACATGAACACAGATTAAAGTCACAGATATAGCACTTAAACCATGATACTGACAAAAAACATTACAGCAGACCTCGGACATGAGATACATGATGTATTCACAAACATGAAAAAAAAAAAAAAGTCACTATGGGGCCGATTCAATCCCCGTTTTAGACGCGAAAAAGCTGGGCGAGTGCTTCTTTGCGGTAGTGGAATCTCGCTGATTATTTATACGCGGCTCATTGAGCCACAAACTAAGAATCGTGATTTTTCCTCCCTTACGCAAACAGCATAAGGGTGAAAAAATTTGCGCAAAGAAGATTGAATTGGCCCCTATATGTTGTCATTTGGATGTTGTATAAAGTATAACTATACTTAACTATGGGATGACAATGAAATAACAAAATTCATGTGAAAAGGAAAAAAAAAAGGGACAAATATAAAGTAATTTATCGGTAGAATAAAAACACTAATGGTAGGCTGCACATTGCAGAAGGCTGACGTGTGCTTCTTTAAATTAGCTATTTCCTAGACTAGTCACACTAACAGCTGCAGCGTCATTTGGGAATTCATTATGCATTAATTATGTCTTTAAATCGGTGCTGCATGGTCAAAGAACCAGGGGAACTGGACACAACAAATGTGAGAGATTACACACTTGTGAATTGGCCAAGTATTGGCCATGTATTCCCTATGCTGCATGTCAGTGGCATGTAGTAGGTCCCCTACTCCGTCCCGGCCCCAGGACAGTAGGCTGGGTTGTCCTCCCCCTGATGGTGGCCCTGGTTAGAGGTCATATAAATCAGTCTATACCAAGCTTATGAGGCAAAGTCACACAGTCAACATGGTTAAGAGTTAAGCTAGGCACACACGGTAAGATAAATTGTTCCAATTTAAGGATTTTTTCAAGAGTGGGCAAAACCATGTTGAATTGCAGGGGAGGCAAATTGAATTAATTGCAATCAGTATTACAGGCGAGAGATGCTGGTTCCTAGCACAAGTGTAATAACAGTGTAACAGTAACGCTGGTCAGTATCTGTGTGCAACATGCAAAAATATATGCATGCAAACACTGACACTCATTTTTACTCCCCTTCAATTCAACATGGTTTTGCCCACTCTTGAAAAAATCCTTAAATTGGAACAATTTATCTTACCGTGTGTGCCCAGCTTTACCAATAGGAAAAACCAGTATGGACATTATATCTGATTATTACACTTTTAGACATGTTTCAACATTTCTCTTCTAAATCAATTAATGAGAATACTATTTATACAAACTCTTATTTTGCAAGAAGATATATAAATTAAGATTGGGGTCCAATCTTATGTTCAAAGACCAAAATACTTTTGTAAAATAAAAATCTACCCAATAAGTTGGGATTGGCTTTTAAAGCTCAGCCCTTGGAAACAATGTGTTCTCAGACATGAAAACCAAGCAGGAAATTATTGAAGGCCTCGGGCAAAATCCAATCATTGTAGAACATAAAACATCATGGAAACAGAAATAGAGAATCCAGCCGGCATTCAGTGACTTATGTGAGCACAACATGTTTGCAAATAAACCCTGAAGGGCCATCACTATGAGAGATCGGGCTTTGAAAGTCAAGAAAAACCATTAATGCATGTTCTATTTACATGTGCTCTCAGCATCAAAGCATCACTAGACCTCTTTGATACACTTTTTTTGTTATCTTTCTTTTAGTAGACAAAATAGTACACAGGAATATGGATTTTGTAAAGTGGCAAACACTATGAACTGTACAGAAAAAAGTTATACTTAAAAAAAAAAAAAAGAAACTGTAAGTAACCAGGTACAGGTATTTAAGTCTAAGCTGCCCCATAATACAACATATGGGCCTAAATTGTCATATTGAAAGAGTTGGGATATTTTGCATACTAACCAATGAGATTGATGCTCTCAGTTTCATTGTACATACTGGAGAATGTAAGCTCGAATCTGATTGGTTACTATGGGCAACTTCCCCACTTTTCCAATCTTGCAGTTTAGTAAATTTAGGCCATGGAGTATATAGGACAGAGAATACGTGTCATGTCATTCATCCAGTGTTTTCTGGAATGAAGGGATTGCCTTAGACACCACTAAATAGGGCTGTGCGACCTGTGCCACCGCTGCTAGCACACAGATGGGGTGGCCANAAAGGAGCCTCTTCAGTTCTGTCTATTTTGCAGGTGGAAGCTCAGGGGGAAAGCACTAGTGGATGGGATCTCCAATTCCGTCTGCAGCAAACAGCAGGCCAATATACTGGCCTAGCTCATGCCTGTTAGAGATGTTTAAGGGCGGAAGTTCTCATACTAGTGTGGATAGCCATAGCACAAGTGACTTTAGGCAGGGGGATTGTAGCATAAGCGCTGCTATAACCCTGCCTCTTCCGCACAANAGGACATTGACGGGGAATTCACTCCACCTTCCTGCGGCCCCACACTGACCTGTACCAGGACTATTGCAGCCATTAAACTCCCAGCATGATCTAGCAGCATAGACAAGAATGATAAATGGCAAAGCATGCAGTAGCCATGTTATCTGTGCCTGTGTATGGCGCAGATATATACCACCTGGCTGCACGTGGGCAGCAACTGTGACCAATCCAGAGGTGCGGGTTCCACCTGCAATACACACCTTTGCATGGCACGCAGGGAATAGGGACATCCTTTTTCCATGCATGTCGGAACCGGAGCCTTAAGCGCGGAGGATGCAGCTTCTATGGCCGCAGTCCCTGCACTTTCTCCTGTCCATAGCCAGATTTCTGCTGTATTCTGCTGGGTGTAGTCTGGCAGTCAGTAATGATGACCTCTTCTCACTTTTCTATATTTGCTGTGTGGATCCCATGGATGAAGAGACACGTACATTATCCACGAAGGCTATCAAGTTTCCACCAACTGGTATCCTGAGGTGGTCTGACAATGGTGCCCACATCCCAGAGGAGTCCAGATGAAATTCCGGAGACTAATCCAACGACATAAATTCCTTCTGTCCATGTCAATATGTTATTTCCTGCATCTGATCTCAATATGTTGATCGTTATTATTGTTGATTGTTCATTTCATTTAAAAAAGTATTTACTAAAATCCATAAAAAACCCATAAAATTCTATAATAATCTCACTCTCTTCTAATGGTGCATAGACAAACATGAGTAACCCTTAAAGCTATTAGGAACGTAAATATTGGTAGATTGCTGGTGTTATTATCTGACTACATCAATATTCATAATCAAATTAAATACACAATGACAGAGTTTAGTTGTGTTAATTCAATTTAAGTGTTCCAGTAACAACACATTGGCCAAGATTTACTAGTGTGGAAAAAAAAGTGGCGATAAGTTGCTATGGGCAACATCTCCACTTTTCCTTTCCATCAGTTTAGTTAATCTAAGCCCTTCTGTTATTACTTATTATGTTTGAAACCTCAATGTCCTGTAGTGTGTAAGCTTGCGAGCAGGGCCCTTTTATCCACCGTTTGTTAACGGCCCGTAACTAGGGTTGTGCGACCGGTCCCAACCCCCGATTTCTGTATCCAATATTTTCACTGTGCTACCCCACTGCACTAAAAAGACGTACTACAATCAGGGTAGACGTGTATAGCAAGCACCCCCATCAACAACCCTGTTTGCACAATCGTCGATCCAGGGGAACTGAAGATCTTCCCTCATCCGACATACCGTGTATCCCCGATAATAAGACACTGTCTTTTTTTTTTTTCTTTTGGCCAAAAAAACACAATAGGGCTTATTTTTTTTATTTTAACATTGACAGAGTTATATAAAGAGTCCTGCTACAAACTGGGGAATTCGTTAGGGCTTATTTTCGGAGTTGGCTTATTTTGGACGGTTTTACAAAATTAGAGTAGAGCTTATTTTTGAGGTAGGTCTTATTATCGGGGATAGTAAGTAGCAGATGCATGACCATATACCAGACCAACATCCACCACCCCCCAAGAGTAACAAACCATTTGGCCAGTTCCTTTTCCAAACCCAAATGTTGATTATTTTCTTCAATAAGCTAAACAGATAGAACACATCTAAGCCCACACACTATGATCCAAGCTTTATGGCTAATAGTTTTCTTTCCATGAAATTAGTTGTAAAGACATTTCATTTAAAAATATTTGCTTATTTTCTGCTTTTTTGTTTTCCCAGCACTTAGAAGGGCTCAATAGATCATCTAGTTTTATAGAGACATAAATTGTCCTATACAGAACGGCCAGATACCTCCAGGGAGCTGGCATTCTGACAAATAATTATATCTTGCAATGTCACAATAATGAGAATTTTACAAAAGCGAGATCACATTGTACTTGGTCAACAAAAAAAAAGAATGGGATGCTGTGAAATGATACCGTGTAATAAGATTTCATTTACTGTGAAAAATAAATTGTCCCCATAATAGTAGTTTTATTCTACTAACTGTATTGCTGGTACTTTATCTCCCCCCCACCACCACCACCATCAGAATAAAAACATAAATGGCAAAATGATTTGAATTGCACCCTCTACTATCTGCAGCTGCTCTTAGGAGGAGCAGCTGAAACACATCACACATTCATGCATGCAAAGTCCTACTGGCATGAGCCCAAACTGCCAGCATGCTTCACTCATAATAATGGGTGTCTGCTCCACTAATCAGAGAAAGCACACAGATACGCAGCCTTTCACAATATTCCCAGGTATTTGATGTAGAGGAAAAATATGCAAAGTTATTCATTCACAGACCTAGGTGCTATGTATATAAACATAAACAGTGTATACCTGCAATTACAGATAATTATTAGCAATTAACGGGTTTTGTTTACCATATTCAAAAGCAATGGTGGCTCAGTGAGGGCATCACGGTGGCTCAGTGATTAGCACTTGTGTCTCACAACACTGAGGTCATTAATCTGATTCCCGACTGATCTCTGTACAGCTGCAGAAAATCGGAGGGGGATAGTATATGGATAAAAATGGAGTCACTATCCAGCGTTTTAGTATAAATTCACCAACGTATATTGAAAACATAACCAAAACAAATTCATAAACATAACCAACGTTTCAGCTGGTAAAATGCTGTTTTCATCAGGTTGTACAGAAAGATCCAGTATACATAATACATGAAACATACATGTATGCCATCGCGTACTTAAGTAAATTTTATTTTGTGCCAGTCGATTTGTAGCGACGGCCATTTATCATAGAGGGCACCTGTGCTCACAGATTACAAGGCCAGGTGTCAAGCAGCTGTTCCTAATCATCCCTCATGGATTGCACCTGACTCCTGGTTATTTCAAATGTGCACCTACCAGTACACCTTGCTGAACTATTAATTGTATTCCTGTGGCCCATGTTTGTACTATAGCTTTGTATGGACTCTTGTTTGAACACCATTTTCCATTCAAGCTTTTAGGCAATCCAGGTTCCTGCACCATGGTCTATTTTGGACTTTTTCTGAAACTTCCTCCTTGTTTCTGCTACTATACACCATTGCATACCAATATATCTGTGTCTCTTGTCCTTTACCTTCTACCCCCTGTACCACTGCAATCTGATTCCTGCCTGTTATAGTGCCTTGCACGTGTTCCTTGTATGTCATAAGTCATCAGCAATCTGCTTCACATGCCTATTTCTGAAGCTAGGCACACACGGTAAGATAAATTGTTCCAATCTAAAGAGTGGGCAAGACCATCTTGAATTGCAGGGGAGGTATAATGAATGTAATGCTGGCCATACACCAGAAAGATAATCTTTTCAATCAACAGATAAATGACCCTCACAGCAGAAATCTGTTACATGTGCACTCATTAAATGCATGTTTTGTGAGTACACGAGTAACAGATTTCTGCTGTGAGGGTCATTTATCTGTTGATTGGAAAGATGATCTTTCTGGTGTATGTCCAGCTTTAGTGTTTGCATGCAGGGAGAATATTTTATTGTTGCATGTTGCACACAGATACTGACCAGTGTTACTGTAAAGCTGGCCATACACCAGAAAGATAATCTTTCCAATCAACAGATAAATGACCCTCACAGCAG
>JABWIB010001913.1:22647-33058 GCA_016617825.1 Platyplectrum ornatum | reverse complement strand
CCTCCCCTGCAATTCAACATGGTTTTACCCACTCTTGAAAAATGCTTAGATTGGAACAATTTATCTTATAATGTATGGCCAGCTTTTCATTTTATATTAAATATTTTGTATAACAGGTCTGAATCCAGACCTCTGTGTTGAACATTCATTTAAGTCTGTTTTGTGCTACCTAGCATTGTTCACACCATTCTCACCATGTTTATTTTCCACCAGTGCATGCAGCATAGTTCTGAAATGGTCAGTGTCTATGGTTGTATATTAGACTGGGATACCTAGTATTGATTGATTGCATTTGTGCCATCTATAGGATAAAAGGAGGTACAGCATTTCTTGGAAATTATATTATACAATATTATAACGATAAGCATCATAGATATAATCTTTCAAATACAAATATTTACTATATTTATGGATACCATTGAATTGTTTATATGTATTGGTAAATGTAAGAATCAAGGTTACCTGATTTAGAGGTAGGAATGTCTTGGGAACATCTGTAAATAAGAGGAAAAAAAGATTGTTAGTGCAAGTAAAATTTAAATATATATATATATATATATATATATATATATTATTCTGTATCTATAATATATAGTATTCTTTGTCTATAATATATATATATATATATATATTATTCTGTGTCTATCATCTGAAACCGAGAAACCACATCCACTTCCCGTTACCTAGTATAACTCTGGTGAAGTCACACCTGAATTTGGGAATATTTCCCCTATTTAATCAGGATTCTTATTTTTTGTGATTGTTGCTAAAATGTTGTTTACTTCTGCACTGAAAAAAATATCCATATTTACACATATAACTAGCAATATCCCCTTGTTATACTTTCATATGATGATGACATGTCTCATTAATAGCCTTTCTATAAACAGATGAATATAATGAAATCTTACACCCAGAAGTATCTAATGACCAAACCAAGAATATGGATTGAAATATCCAAACATAAAATATCATATTTAAGAAGCATTTAACATTGTCCAAATGACCTTGTGGAGTGTAGAGAATAACGTACTTTACTAGCCACAAGATGACGATTTATCTTATTCATCTTTTCCACCAAAAAGCCAGGTTCAACCTGGGTTTTTACCCTGCATTTTTCCCAGATCAAAAAAAAGACCCCTTTTCCACTGCAGTGTGAACATGGGTTTTTCCAGGGTTTTAAAAGGGAAACCCCTTTCCACTTCAGTGACCCGGGAAAAATCCTAGTAAAAACCCTACATTGGTTCCGGGAAAAAACCTGGGTCACTTGACCTGGGTTTTTGTTCTTGGGACTCATTTCCACTGACAAAAAAACCTGGGTTAACCCAAGTTTTTTGTTGTCAGTGGAAAAGGGGTATTAGACACTACATTAGACACTGTAGAGTTCCTCACTAAACTCCTCTTATACCCCTTTTCCACTGAAAGTGGAAAAGAAATTAAACTTGGGTAAGTGACCCAGGTTTTTACATAGGACCAATGCAGGATTTTTCCCAGGTCACTGCCGTGGAAAAGGGGTTTCCCTTTAAAGGTAACAATAGGTAACAATAAATGGTGTCAACCCTGGGAAAAAACCCAGGTTCACACTGCAGTGGAAAAGGGTCTTTATTTGGACCTGACAAAAATGCAGGATACAAACCCAGGTCTGAACCTAGGTTCTTGGTGGAAAAGAGGTATTAGAGGCCTAAGTCTTATTTGCTGATAATCCACAGTATATTAAATCCCTTGATAACATAAATAACTTTTACCACATACTTAAAGACCAACTGAAAGCACATTATTAGAATATTGTGAATTCCATGTTACTGTATGTTATGCATGAGTAAAATGACTATGCAGCCTTTCTGTAGGATATTTTCCTTTTATGGCATAATATGTATTATATATTAATGACTCACTGTTTTGAAGCGTATAAATTATGAAGCACTTGTAAGCCCTGTTTAGGCAGATTTTTATTAATTTTACCCGATGGGGTTTCGCTTTTTCTTCTCTCTGTATAATTACAATTATTCTAATCAATAGTTAATATGACACAGAAGTTAACGACTATAATTAGAACTACAGATCAAAAGGATGAAAATGAAAGTGCATTATATATATATATATATATATATATATATATATATATATATATATGATATGATATGGTAATAAACGTTTACTTCTGTCTTATACTGGCATACAATCAATTCAATAAATAAGAGTGACATTGTTAAGAGGTAAACACAAGGTAATGAGGGTACAAGACGTCTCCAGCTTATGTTTATCACTTCTTGCACTGTAAATGTATGAGTCTGGGACAATATGGCTGAAAGATTATTCTGGTCTTTATTGACTTTGTACTTTAGAATTCTGTATATTGCTTAGCATCTTCCAATCAATACATCAGATCTAGATTTTAGAGAAAAGTCACACTTGGGTAAAACCATATGTATTACATGGAGGTAAATGTCATTAGTTGCAATCAGTATTACAGGTGAGAGATGATGTTTCCAGCTCAAGTCTAATAAAGTGTAACAGTAACGCTGTGTGCAATACGTGACTCCTGACTTGGTCATAAAAGTAACACACATATCTATGCGCTGTTTGCCTCTTTGATCTGTACCCCCGCTGACACTTGCATCTGTTCCTCTGTCACCAAGGGGGACAGCGCCCAGAGGGCAGGGGGATCAAAGAGGTAGTGGGCAGACAGTGGGGAGACCAATCATACAGACATTGGGGGGGACAGAGGCGGCGGCAGTGCACCTATATGTTCTACTAATCCGGGACAGGTGGGTATTATAAATAATAGGGAAGAATTTTAATTCATTTCTCGCCAGCTTGTGCGCAGCCTTTATGTTATCTAATAGTAAAGCAGTTTAGTAAAGAGATCTAAATTCATTAAGGACTGGATGTAGTCTTGGAAAGTTATACTTGCATGTGGACAGGAATTAGCACACCTAAACTGCAGCCGTCCAGGTTTCTGACTGACTCACTGCTATACTCAATTTGAAGCACATGTCACAGATGGGGCCGCTTCAATTGTTATCGCGCCCCTTTACGCTGTTTTGGTACCTGAATTTCTGCCCGTGATTTGCCTACTGTGAGTGCCGTGATTTTTGAGTGTGTTTAAGTATTTACCAAAGGGCGGGATTTGAGCTGGTTAAAAAGTCCCTGTTCTCATCCTGGCGAGTTGGTCTTTGTGCAAACAAAGCAAAGATTAGTTATGTGAAGAATTGCGTATTGCATCCTTATTTATAATGAATACCAAGAATGGTCCAGTTGTATGTGTAATACACATGAAGAAAATGTGTAAAGGTTTTGTTACCTTTACAAAATAATGTCACACAATTTT
This sequence comes from Platyplectrum ornatum, assembly GCA_016617825.1. Taxonomy (NCBI): domain Eukaryota; kingdom Metazoa; phylum Chordata; class Amphibia; order Anura; family Limnodynastidae; genus Platyplectrum; species Platyplectrum ornatum. Next base: position 29,727 of record JABWIB010001913.1, on the reverse strand, counting down.
GACAAAATCAAAGTTGTTAATTTAATAATATAGTAAAAAAAAATTTGCAGGAAAACTGACTTTAATATGTGAACGATTATAATAATAGACATGTTTCATTGTTATATACATATAATGAAAGTACAACAAAACAAAAAAGCACATAAAGGTCACACTTACAGAAGGATCTAGTTTTCATGATACATTCAGACGGCATAACTATGTTTGTGCAATATTATGTTTAAGAATAAACATGTAGAACATGTTTTTGAGTTTAAAATATTAAAAAAGACAAACACATTTACATGCAAAAAAGGTATGGAAGATAAAATGTATTAGGGGTTGATGGATGTCTAGCGAGAATCTAAAATTTGCATACAAAAAGCAGGTCTGTTTTTATGGGCGAGCTTTAGAATAGGAACTCAATGGTGAGCAATGGCGAGTTTGTCTCAGGAATACGACCCGCTCAGGCGAGAAATCAAACTCGACCTTTAATTAATTTAAATCTTAAGTCACCGGCAATGAATATACAGAAAATAGCAGAATTTCAGGACATTGAAGGTCAGCGAAGCAGCGGCTTATTAGTCAGGACGGTCTGTGAATGTGAAGGTGCCGCCCTGTGAAAGCTTTGGCATTTGATAAATCGCCCAGTTGCTTCTGTAAGAACCTTTTTATTCCTGATCGCTGCAGTCACCAATGTCTTCTTTCTACTGCACATATGGCAACTACTGAAGCTACAGAGGAGGACATCCTCAGGGACTGTCCCTAATAAACTACTGGATGAATGCTAATTTAATAGATAAGCTTTCTCTTCAACGTTTCCCACAGTTGTTGTATTTACTATTTTGGTGGTTATCACTAATATAGAGTTTCTGGACTAGCAAGGCAACCAGAGAGTTGCTGGTCCAACTGGATGAATTTCAAAACGCATATACAGTCATTTTATTTGTGGCTGTATGAGTGCGAAATCAGATGGATTACAATGATTTCCATTATTAAAAGGAACAAATTGTCCCTATTATATGTAGGGGTTCCCAATACTGATCTGTGACAGTTGTGAGAGTCTGCGTTGGGAAGGTTAGGGTGATATAAGGGGAGGGTTATGGTATTCTTTGACATAGTATTTTGCCATTGTATTTCCCAATACATGGATACATACCTCCCAACATTTGTGACTGACAATACAAACCTACCACGCCCCTCACACAACTGACCACGCCCCTTGGCGCAACCAAACATGCCATTGGAGCAACCAACCACACCCCTAGGCACAACCAACCACACCCCCCTTGGCACAACCAACCACGCCCCCCTGGCGCAACCAACCACACACCCCTGGTGCAACCATGTGCTCTGGCGCAGCCAACCGCCCAGATCTGCACAAACCTTGCTGCACAATAAATAAATTGATTTAAAAAACTGCCCCAAACAGTTGGTAAATATTTTTGATAAACCGCCCAAGTGATTTTTTGCTCTTTGGCAGATTGCATTTTTTGACATTTATATTATTTAAGTTCAATTAGTAAAATGGTCAGAAAAAAACAGATGTACAGAACAGCAAATTCCTTGTGAGCATCTGCAAAGTGTGCAGAAACCGAGACAGTGACAAAACACCGCACAGTGAATTCAGATGCCACATATATCTGTTTCACATAAACAGTATTCATTTATTGATAGCCTATTAGATGCTCACACATCGGCAATACTGCGTAAAACCCACTGGGCCTGACCTAGACCTGAACGCAGAATAGATGAGAAGAAATACGCACTCTGCTTGCATTCAGAGAGGCATTTAAAGGGTGAAGGCGATAACATTTGCGCCATATCTTTAGCTGGCCATTCACTACAGGGTATACATGCTGGAAGCGGGGCCCAAACATGAAGAGGGCGTCATACAGCGCTCTCCCTGTTCCTCCTCTGGAGCACAGTCAGCCCTGCAGCTCTTCCGTTAGATTGTGTAAAGTGCTGGCTTAGGCCCTAACTCAGCAGAACTTTATACAATCTAACAGAGGAGCTGTATGCAGATCCTGTCACACTGTCTTCTGTATCAGTGTGACAGGCTCTAGATCGGCACAAGCTGGGGAAGCGCACAAGGTGAGGTGGTGGACCCTGCCCCCATCCCCAAAGAAAAATGTTTCGACGCTCCTGCTACAGTGATTATAGTCTGCTGTAGTCGCTCTAGTGCAGGGTTAGGCAAACTGCGGCTCTCCAGATGTTCTCAAACTACAAATCCCAGCATGCTTTAACTGCTTTGACAGTTGGTTTGACGGTTGGTTCCACAAAGCATGCTGGCATGTGTAGTTTGAGAACATCTGGAGAGCCGCAGGTTGCCTACCCCTGCTGAAGTCGATTGTCATGACGGATCTTTGGTTGTGCTTATCCGATCTTTTGTCCTGCATAAAAAATATTAGGATATACTGTGATTCCCCCATAATAAACCCTACCCCAATTTTTGTAAAACCGTCCAAATTAAGCCCTACCCTGAAAATAAGCCCTAGCGAATTTCCCAGTTTGTAAAAAAAAAAAAGCAGGATTGAGGGCATGATGGGTATAAAAGCAGGACTGGGGGCATGATGGGTATAAAAGCAGAACTGTTTATATAAATCTCTGTCAATGTTAATTAAAATAAGACCTACCCCGAAAATAAGCCCTATGGTGGCTTTTTTTTTGGACCAAACAAGACCTTTCACCTGCAGGACAATAGTCTTGTTGCCCGGTCACCTTCCTGCAGCAGTAATAATCACTGACCAGCTCAAGTCCAGAATCTTTACTGGACCATTGTTTCAGCATTTAACCTTCAGAAACACAATGCTATGGGCATATCCCACCAACAGTAATAGCGTCCCATTACAGAGCTCTGCATCTGTAGCATCCAACTCCAAAATGGAATATTGAAGAGTGGGTATGTGCACTCGCAAAATGCGATATATATATATTTATATATAAACATATAATACCCCACAATTACAACTAAGAGTTAATGAAATGAAAGTTACTGTTTTGGATGCGCTGATGTTCTGAACATTATCTATAGCAGATGGTCCTTTACCATGAAAGTCTTTTGTTAATAACCCATCTTGAGCTATATATTTACAAAAATACGTGTATCAAGGAGTCAAGGGAAAATGTTCCATCTACCCAGTGTGGATTCTCTATTCTCATTTATGAAAGTAATAAAATTATGTTTGTGTTTCCATGGAGATAAAGGCATACGGTTACAGCAAATAATCATCATTAGAGAGGAATACGGAACACACATTATAAGAGCTCACAGGAAAAGAGAGGTACATTATGTACCCGCAACAGGGGTCGGAGTGGGAATTAGGAACGGGAATATGGAAATGTATATGTGNATCTAACAGTTTTACAATGAAAGCAGCAGCAGGGTTAGTAGTGGTAGTAATGGAGATGTCGCATTCTATAGAATAATCGCCCACTGAAGTCACTGATATACAACATTAGCAAGACACAGCGCCAATAATTATGTAGATAAAATCTCACAGCATTGGAGGAAGAATACTGAGACGGTTGAAATTTACCTTTCATGGGGCTTTAACACATGGCACAGATGCCATTAGCTGGGTGCTAAAGTATTGCAAACTGCTTATAATGACCTCTGCGTGCATTTCCGCACGTTTACAGATGTTATACATAGTGTGTGCAGTGTAACTGGATGTAGATGTTTGTGTGAAGAAACGAAATGCTCAAAATGGACAAGTTACAGTGTTTGAAAAGTGGGGATGTTGCCCATAGCAACCAATCAGATTCAAGCTCTCGGTTTCATTTTACATACTGGAGAATGTGGGCTTGATTGGATCCTCGGGGTATATTTACTAAGCGGTGAGATTGCAGTGAGATGGAAAAGTGGGGATGTTGCCCATAGCAACCAATCAGATTTGAGTTCACATTCTCCAGGGTGTAAAATGAAACAGAGCTTGAACCTGATTGGTTGCTATGGGCAACTTCCCCACTTTCCAATCTCACTGCTTAGTAAATATACCCCTTGGTTTCTTAAGAATATGGAGCCTTTTGGATTCCCAGTTGTCTTTGATTTATCTTTGCTGGATGTATGAAAAATGTTAATAGATTTAATGAAAACCCGGACATAAAAGCCAAATTTACTAAGCAGGGGGATTTAAAAAGTTGGGGATGTTGCCCATAACAACCAATCAGACTCAAGCTCTCAGTTTCATTTTACATACTGGGGAATGTGAGCTTGAATCTGATTGGTTGCTATGGGCAACATCCCCAATCTCACTGCTTAGTAAATATACCCCTTAATCTCTACTATGTGACTAAATGGAATCAATATTAATAATAGAATAATACAAAAGGACATTTTATTAATATTATAGAATTCATTTTTTGCACATTATTCATTAGCTGATGGAGGGAAAAAAAAGTCTATGATACTGTTGCACCGTAAAGCAAAACAACATCTTGCACGTGGGAGCAGTCTAAATATACTCACATAATAGCAGCTGATGTGATAGGTGATTCACTGCTATTTCACGCTTTATTTCTTAACTTAAAAACTTTAAATAAGATCATTTATCTTCAGGATCAAACTGATATTAGAGATTCCAATTTTTAAAACACACACGCATAGCACATATATACATACACAATTGAACTTATATATTCAAACTACACAATCTTTTCCCTAAGTACTTCCCATTTTAAGGGAACAATGTGGACAATCCCGTCTAAATTGGACGGGATCCACTGATCGTCCAAATCCACTGAGTCGAAGGCCCATTGCAGGAAATCCAAAAGGGACCCTAACCCGCTAGATTAAACTAGGGCTTAAATGTCATCGGGACTACTGCCAATCAGCATATCAACCACAAAAATGATGGATTTGACACTAATGGGACATTTTATTTTCCCCCCTTCTCCCCTTTTCCCCCTTCACTGGGGCTGAACTTGGACATCGGGAGAGTAACTATTCATGTTAGAAACCCCATAAACTATGGATTTGACACTAATGTTGGTAATTTTTAATTATTTTTACATGTCACCCCTTTCTCACATCCCCCTAAAGGTGCTAGGGGTCTCTTACCCCCACCGTATTTAGATTTATGCCAGTGGGGTCACATGACCAATTTTGGGCTTAAAAGTCTGTTTATCAAAAAATTGGTCAGGTGACCCCACTGGCATAAATCTAAATACTGTGGGGGTAAGAGACCCCCCACAGTACACTAGTTAGTTATACTAAAGAGGAAATTTCATAATACACCATAGTACAAATGTACTACGAGGTAATGCATAACTGGTCACAATATATTTTTCATGGTTGCAACAAGTCAACACAAGGATGTCGGTACAGTGTAAAATCCTATATCTCCTACAGACCGTCTTAATCCACATTCTGACGCACCTCCTTGAAGTGCAGCAGATACATGGATGGTTTGTGTGGAGATGCAAACATACAAAAAATCTGCAAAAGAGCTAAAAGGTGGCTTCTAATTGCATGACTAATTGCATGATGGCTATCACCTTGTCTAAACCACTCCGATGGGTCATGATAAAAAACAGCACCGAGGTCATGAGTTTGAATCCCGAACATGACCTTATCTGTGCGGTGTATGCTCTACCAAAAACATACCGGTGAGTTAATTGGCAGCTGACTAACTTGTCCCTAGTCTATGTGTAATTGTCAACCCCAATCTCTTTTATAATGTACGCTTGCGGGCAGGGCTCCTCTTCCCCCACCCATGTATTCCCACTGTACAATGCCGCGGACACTTTGCAGCACCTAATAAACAATAATAACACATTAATCCCTCAGTGCTGGCTGCAGTTGGAGTCATGAACATGGACAACAAAAGGAGAATTCAGCTGCAACCAGAGCTGGAAACAGTTTAGTATAGGAAAGGGCAATCTAGTATTCTGATATAAATTCTAAAGCTGCACAGTACAGGGCGAGATCAGGTTTTGTTTTCTTAAGTGGAGCTTTTAGCAACGTCCAATGCAATACACTCTATTCCATCCATAATGTTTGTGTTTAACTTTAGCAGCGCATTTAATTAGTTTAATTATGCTGCTCTGCATTCAATCAGTTTATCGACAACACATCTGTCTTTCTGGAGCACAGCGATATTGGATTATTCTACTACCTAGTTTGTCTGGCGTGTCAAGGCTCCATCTCGATGGCAACTGAAGATCCTTGATCTAAATTTACATCTTATATGCTTCTATTTTTATTATTGCAGTAGTTTGGAGAATGTACTTAGTGTTTCCTTATAATGGGCAAAAGCTAAAGTATATAAGTGAAATAAGCACACACACACAATATATATATATATATATATATATATATATATATATATATATATATATATACACATATTCATATATATTACTATTTGCCATATTATGGCACTAATGTTCAGAAATGTCCTGTGAGCAGCTACACAATTGCTGATTACTATCATGTATTCTCAGCACTGTGTGTAATTGGAACTTCGTTATAGAAAACTCATTTGTAGTTTTGTATCTGAAGTTCAATCATGCATGAGAAGCAGGTAATTTAATGTAAATCACACCACACTGGAATACAAAGCATTCCCACTGCAGATACATAATGTCATTGAGAAAGGAATAAATACTGTAAGAAGAGAATGGGCCATCCTTTAAAGCTACAAGACAGATAGGCAGCTACAATCAATAGGGCTTAACATGTGACATAATTATTACTGCATTTTCTTGTTGCAATCATAATGTTATTTACCCAGATCTCCTTTTGTAAACAGAAGGACTGTGGATGTAATAGAAGTAACTGCTTTATGATTCCACCCTTTAGGTACATGGTTATGCAACCTAGTTTTGAAACTGTACCTAGTGTCCGAGGTGACCTTTGAGGAATAATGGGGTTTATGAAATAGGGCGCTCATAGCAATGAAATGTCAAAGATAGTCAGCGTCATATGAATGGGCATTTCTCAGCTCTTCACTCCCCTGCTAAAATTAAGACGCATTTCAGACATTTTAATAGTGGTGGGTGATTAAGGGTCCAAAGATAATGGTCAACTCAGCTAGCAGCTGGAATACCCCATGTATCTAGTATGCGTAGGAATCCTTTCTGTATGTATCTAGTATG
>JABWIB010001912.1:6513-55563 GCA_016617825.1 Platyplectrum ornatum | reverse complement strand
GCATATTTTTCCCTGGATACCATGTGTAATATCACCATTCTAAAATTCTAATGTTATTATAATTGCCACTTATTTAGAAAGCGACAGCATACCATACAGTGCTGTATATTAATGAATAACATGATAAAGTACATAAGAGGTGACAGGTAGCGGAGAAAACCATTTTTTACCATTACCATCTATATCATAATCATATGAACTGCAGCTATTGTATGGGGCTCAATTTGGTGTTTAATAAAATCATAAAATAATTATAACCTGACCCTCCCCAAACCTCAAAAAGTNCTGAAATAAAATGTATATAGCTCAAATGAGACTACAATGTAAGAGATGCAGGAAATAATTGATACCAGGGGATCTCAGAAATTGTAAGAATGCAAGATATAAATTTATGATTTCTTCACAAATTGGGTGTCCAATACTTATAATACTCCAGCACTAAGTAATATGATGGTGCAATAAAAAAAAGTGTCTGATGATATGATGATAGGGGGGCATATCACCCCTTACATACCTTCGGTGCTAATTCCCCTTAATAGTACACACAGTACCACATTTGTACCTTGTTGCAGACCATGCATCTACAGTACTGGAAAGCATTGAAGGCTGGAGACGTATAAAATGAAGCTTTCAGAAAAGGTAAAACCATAAATGCTGGGAGCCATGCCCCAGATTATGCTTTAAATCGTGCAAATGTTATGGGATCATGTCAAATTCAAGATGTGCCCTAGATATTTCCTCCTTGGTGCCTTTTCCTTTTTCATATTGAGTTGCTACTTTATTAAGACACTTTGGGGCCGATTCAATGTGTCTTTTTGGCTTGCGGCTCCATGCCCATTCCCAAGTATCCATGAATGCATTTGTCCCGGATTAATTAGCAGACCTGCAGAAGGCTGCAAGGTTCACAACTATGTGGGTGTTTATGGACCCCTTTAGCAAACTGGCCTATTTCAGGGCTTTCATTCATTAATCTGACCAATAGGCTTCATGGCTCCATGAAAAAAATCGTGAAAGGATCAATACTTCATTACACTAGGCCTCGTTCTGAGACGCAGACCAGCATCACGTGGGATGTAATTTTGAAGATAAGAACAGGGCATGGCTCTCCACTGCATTAACTCTACAAGGCAGGTAGGACCGCAATTTATTAGACCTTATACAACTATACGCCAGAAGATATATCCAGTCTGCTTTAGGCTGTGTATTCCCTAAACCTAAAGATTAAAATAATTTTCATGAGAATATTCTCTCATCTCCATCAAACATAGTTAAAATAAACTCCATCCTGGATTCCAGAAGTATTAGGAGGCAACATCAATCCCTTGTCCACTGGAAAGGCTATAGCTAGGAAGAAAGAGAGTGGCTTCCAGCTAAGAATCCTCAGTGGTTCATAAAGAAGTTTGTATACACACACGTATGTTTACGTCCTTGATAAAAGTTGAGGACCTAAAGCAGGGAGATAGCAGGGAGATTGAAAAGTTGCCCATAGCAACTAAACAGATTCAAGCTCTCAGTTTAATATTCATTTTACCTCCCCTGCAATTCAACATGGTTTTGCCCAGTCGTAACTTTACAACAAGTAGTGAATGGTAATAATAANTCATTTTATTAATTAATAATTAATAATTTAATTTATTAATTTAATAATAATAATAGGAAGTTTTCATCAGGGTAAAACACATAAAGCTATTAGCAGAAACAAAGATGTCTTGAGAACTTGAAACAAGTAAATGAGAACAATAATTGACTATTTTTGTTCTTTGTCAAGAAGAAATATATGTTCTGGTAACTCATACACCATTTATGCACCTGGCGTGAGAGAAAGGTCTGGTGCCAGAGTCAGCCATGCCAATGTAGTATAGCTTCTTTGATGTGCTCTTTTCTTTTGGCTGAATAGATCAAAATATGGTTATCACTGGAGGAGCTTTTAGAAAATCCTTCATTTCATGCTGTGCTGTTGCCTTGGATACTATTCATACAGTTTTACACTAGTTATATCCTGTCAATGACACTGTACTGTTATACATTTGTATATTAGGTTGCTTTACACAGAATAGGCAGGGAGTTTACATAGAGAAGCTTGCTAGTAGGTCAATTGGCTACTAATAATAATACAGACCCAAGTCTGTACCTGTTGTGGTGCTAGTGACTTAAGACTGTAAGTTCCAATGTGACAGGGGCTGATGTGAATGATCGCTATGTAATATAATGGCACTATATAAAAAACAGATACAATAATAAACTTTGGCTGGGCATTTTTCTGAAGGTGTTTGATAAATATATTACAAATTGAAGTGCTATTGTCAACCTACATTGCTTTCCACATATAAACCCACTTAGTCCAGAGGCAATGGCATTACTAGTATGGGTGCAGGCCGTACAACTGCTACAGGTTTCGGAGGAAGTGGGCCATTGGCTGCCAACCCTGCACCCTGCGTTCTCTATATGTATGTGGACATAACTTATGATGATAATATCTTAATGTACTCCCCCTTCCTCTCTCATCACTCGNACAATTAAACAAGTAACGTCTTTATTTGAAAAAGATTCGTATGACAGATTGGTATGATTGATCCATGGAAGCCATTTCTATAAGATCAGTCTTACGATCTTAAATGCTTTTTTCCGCGTGCGCAATGTGAGAGAACCGTCATCTTATGCATGTTGCACGTGTTTCGTCTGAATCCTGTCCTATCATCTTGTTTGTCTTCTAGAATAAGATTCATTTAATTCTGCAGGATAACAAAATGAAAACTAAATCATGCATTTTATATATATATATATATATATATATATATATATATATATATGTATATATCTCAATAAACAAATGTGTCACAGTGTTTAAAGTGAAGTTCCCTGATTGTTGCACTGTACACTTCCAGAGGGCAGCGATTGCAGTCTTTTCTCCAATTAGATAAACATATAGTATCCTCTAGAATCTGGTCCCTCTATAAATGATGTAAACTGATAAATGTACTGGGGCAATTTACTTTACTCTGAGCCGTACATGGCTTCCTGACATCCTGGGCTATGCTGAATGATGACTGAGCTGACACAGAATACATTTGTCTGTACAATATCAACACAAATAAATCAATACATGAAAACAGACTGTTTGACATCAGTGGGGAATTGTAGCAGCTAGAGTCACATGAAACGTGACAATGGAGCAGAACAGCAGNAGGTTAATGAGCCACCTAGTGGTTCATGTTGTCCCTCCTGCATCAATTCAAGCACATCATTTAAAACCAATTTAGATAACAGTCATTTGGTCTTTCCAGTCTGTACATTTCTTTTTTAACCCATAATGGCCATAGATCCTATTTGATTCTTAGGTTTTTTTTACTTTCTGAAGATACTTTTGGTGATACAGACAGCTCTGCTGGGAAAACCTATTTTATAAAAGCCACAATGGTTGATAGACCACTCGAGCGCTACTAAAATTCCTTTAATGCAGCCTACCATGTAATATCCAAAAGCAACCACCACTTTGCCCCCCAAAAAGCAAGTATAGCAAGTATGACTGGTAAAACTGTGGGAGGTGCTAATAGAGGATACAATATCTTATGTAAAAACTAATACAGTCCGAACATTCTATATATATGTACAACATATAAATTTATATTATATTATTATAATATTATTATATTATATAAAATTTTATATTTTATTTTAACACAATATAAATGACTGTTAAATATTTACAAAGCTTAGAGTAAAGCTGTGGGGGATAGAGGTTTTAGACTGTAAGAAGGTTAAGGTTATAGTTAGGCTATTAGAAGGGAAAGGTTAAGGTTAGACTACAGTACATTGAGGGTTAAGGATAGGGTGATAGAAAGGGAAACGCTTACCTTTCAGCGTAGGATTGTTTTGCTCCACCTCTGTACTTCTTTGTAATCAATGGCTGACAGATAGTCAAGCAGGTAAAAAATAAAACTGTATTTGTGTGCAATAAACAGTAGAAACTTTGTATTCCTGATTGCAAAGAGTGATATTACTTTGACTCTCCCTGATATTCAACATGGTTATACCCAGGTGTAACATTCCATGTTAGTTACTCTGATTCTTTCCAATGCTTTGAAATTTGTTTCCGAAAAAAGTCTAAATAAACAAGTTGTTGAGCATGTGCTTGATGCCCTCTGCAAACAAGAGATGCAGCAGCTGGTCCCCTTCTGATGTAAATGGAGACATAGGTGACGCACATGATCATTAACAATCCCACGGTGAGACCCTTTGACGTGGCAAATGCTTTGTCTCAGAATCAGTGCCAGAACGTACACTAAAAAATGATAATAGTAATAAAATACTTGAAATAAATAGCTAATATTGCTTGTTTAGATTCTTTTTTATATTATACTGTATATGTTATATATCTTATATTTACAGTATAAGTAAAATATAATACATATTATTTATCAATTCAGATATATCTATTGCTTTTCAGTTGAGGTTACAGGATCAAGAAGAAGAAATGTCTTGGGACACTGCTTAGTAACTAGTGACTAGGGGTGTCAGAACATAATACTTGGAGGGTTAGTTCCCCTCTCCTCGTGGACCACCTGTTCCCTCTCCTCATCCCCCCTTTCTTCATGGCTCCCTCACTAGCGCTTGACAGGTACTTCAGCGACACTGTACCTGATCTTACAGAGGAGCTGCTGCGCTGTGACAGGATAACTGTGCTCCGGAGGCGCATGCTTCACATATGGCACTTCACTCCCTCGCCCCCCCACACCATTCAGATGTCTATGCCAGTGACACATCTACCATCTTATCTGCGACATGCATTCTGAGAATATATATTATATGCCCATATACAGGGATGCAGTGAAAGGAAGTGAAGATGTTGCCTATAGCAACCAATCAGATTCTAGCTCTCAGTTTCCTTTTTCATACTAGAGAATCTGATTGGTTGGTATGGACAACATCTCTTGTCCATTCTCGCAGTTTAGTAAATACAGACCAAGGTGTATGCTTGTCATTTATTTGCAAAAGGGCAATTAATGTTTATGCATATAATTTTTCAGAGAATGGATTTGCCATCATCCACCTGTATTTATAGATCGTATCTTCAGCAAAATTTTAACAGAAATGAAATTCAAATATATTGGAATTGAATTATAAAGAAAAGAGAAAAAGTAAAAATTTGGGATGAACTTTTTTTTTATCTGATTTTACTTTTAGGTTTGTCTTTTAGGTTGGGCTAATTGTGGAGTTCCAAGCCAACTATATGGAGAGTCTGTACCCAAATGATCGCTGTTACTGAAATATTATTAAAAGCCCCCACTATCCTACCAGTTTGTCCCCCCCATGACAAGTTAGAAGGTATGATGTAGGGTGTGATGGGAGACAGAAGTGTGATTGAGGGGGTCACAGGGCAGTTTGTTATGTGTAGGAAGGAAAGTCCATAGTCCTTTCAGCCAATAATGTTCAAAAATCTGTTAATCTTACTCCTTTACACACATTGCAGGACTGGTTGGCTTGAAAAGTGGTGATCAATGACTGTCACCAGAACATACGTTGGAGCTGATCCAAAGTTACACATACACCTTTTTTGGGTGCAAGTGTAGAGCTGAGAAAAACCATGTTGCAATATGAGGGGTGCAAATTAATTCATTAATTAGTTAATTTTATGGCAAGTAGGTAAGGCACTATGCTTTTTCGCAAACATCTCATATATAGATTTACTGTATGTTTAATTCTTAAATTAGAGTTGAGCTAGGACATTTCACCTTTCAACTTTAATCTGTATTTACAGTTTGTACTTTCCGCCTCTGCAGTTCAATGTGTGCCCTGCTAAAATGAGAAAAGGGGCGTGGAATATGGCAGAGTCGCAAGGGCACAGAGTCGGCTTTGCACCTGTGCTATTCAAAGCCGATCTGCCCATGAGACATGAATCAGGTCCAAAGTCTGGATCAGTCCCCTTGACTGATTCTGTTTTAATCATGATTTCTACAGAGATTATTGAATGAATCTGTTATATCAGGGGATGACGCCAATAAAGAATTCTCTCTGGCTTAGACCTGTTTCTGTAATCAAGTGTTTTGTGTGAAGTGTTCAATAAGATGAGTGAAATGCTTACTCTGCTCTCACTTATTATAAAAACCTGGGGATCAGTATGTGGTATTTAGAATGGGGTATTCCATTTCTCCCGCCAGTTTACCTCCATTGAATTCTTATCAATATGACAGCTGCTAACACCTAATTTACTTCCTGTAATTAAATTACCTTGAAAGAGTGCCTGGCCAGAGAATGAAAACCTTTGACAATTGATGTTTGTTTAATTTTCAGTTAAATATATAAACCATAGAAATTGATGTCATACAGGAAATGCCGATTCCATACCGATTCCACACAGATATTATTGTGGACAAAACCGCTTTCACCAGTGTCCAGTATAAAAATATGTAGATACAGGCTACATAACTCAGTTGTTCAATTGCAAATTTAATTTGCATTTAATTTCCCTAGTTTGTCTGTGTGGTTGAAGAAAACATGATTATTCTGGCAAACATAATTGGACTTAATAAGTGGTAACTAGTACTTATTATGCCTTTGTACAAAATGCTGTATCTTATATATTCTGCCATACTTCCACATACTATTCTGCCATTCTATTCCACATGCCAGAAGTGGCTATGAGCATAGGAAGAAGTAGGTTTAATTGGACTTCAGAGCGATAAAAGAGGGCCCTGCGTATGCCAAGTCAGTGGCCAAAGGCTGGCAGCATCTATGAATGCTGAGAACTGTCTTACCCTGCCTCTGATAGCTTTTACCCTCTCCTCACAGCCACGTAGTAGTCACAGGTTCCATTCTCATTCCAATTTGCATGCTTTTACTGGTAAGGAAAGGAAACATATACATTTACTGGTATACATTCACATTCGAGTTGTAACACTTGAGCTTGTATGTACATTTCGTAAGTGCAACTGACTTCCAATGAAATGTAGTTATTGCAGTAAGTGCAGGACATGTTTGCCAGTCACTGATACATTCCACCTGTCTAGAATGGTCTGGGATCTGTTTTGTGGAACTTGCATGCCCTCTAGTGGTCGTGAAAACTCCAACCAAAACTTTTTTCAGTCATTAGGAGTTTCTAGAGAAGATAGATAATTCGTTTACGCAAGGGATGACAGAACAAGGTGTTTTCAATACGAAGTAAACTGAGTCACAAAAAAGAATCAAATCATAATTCCAGAAAATAGAACATTCATGTTTTAGATTATATATCATTTTATCCCTGATAAGGAGACATACTGGTAGGTATTCATGGTTTTTGGTTAACTTTTATTATTAAAATATAACATTTGCTGGTAAAAGGGGGCAGGGCTTGGGCAGAGTCTGGGTGGGGCAGGGGCGGGACTTGTATGTCCCGTTTTCGGCCCCCAAGATGTTGAGAAGTATAAAGCAAGTATCACATACAGAATAGCGCTGTGGAGGCTGCGCTAATTAAGGTGAGTGGCACACCCCCACTAAAANCACAAAGAAAAAAAGGAAACCTTAAAATAACAGCGCCGATCTCCACAATATGAAATATCCCACAGTCTGTAAATTAAAGATGTANAATGTCCATATGAGGTGAATCCTTCCAGGCAATCCCGCGGGGATCTTGATCTATTTTCTCCCCGTTATATATGTAGATAAAAAGAAAAGAGAAAAACCTTGTGTGGTACTTCTCAATCTGATGGTAAATATATGGTGTATNCACTCACATTTAAATGGCTTGTAACTCAGCGTATAATCACACAAATCGGTCGCTCCGTCTCCGACCAGTTTCCCCACTTCGGATCTGCTGCCTCCGGCTGGTTTCTAGGAATCCTTCCTGAGTGTTACATACAGCAACAACTTCCGGAGTCCTAAACCTCGACCAATCACCGGCTCCGTACGCAATTCACACGTGACCAAGTCCTTCCTCAGGTCCCGTTACACAATTACACATGCGCAGAACCCCTCTTCTGGTGCGGACTCTTGTCTGGAAACGGACAACTTTTTGGTGTTATGCGCAGAACCCCTGTCCCAGGACATTCCATGTTGAGAAGTATGCTCTGAAGGGTATTTTATATGATTGTTAGTGCAGTAGTAGATTGGATCTTAACGCAATGCAGTACACAAATTATGCTCTTTGACTTAATACAGGAAAATTTCCAAACAAACATGAGAACATTTCTTAATTTTTCCGTTTGCAGCAGTTTACCTTTATACTTTAAAATGTATTGTGTGTGTCATATATGAAATCATGAAACGCTAGTGCTCCTGTCTGGTTAGGTTATATGTGCTCTTGTATGTTTGGCCTTGCTGCATCCAGTCTGTGTCTGACTTACTTTTTGTATATGTTTTTGTTATTTACTTTTACTACTGCAGTTTTCCGTATTTACTCCCAGTTTGTTTCTGAATTCTGTTGTCTGCATATCACCTGTTCTAATCTAGACGTCATTCTTCATTTCTGTTGTATTATTGTTCCCATGACCTGCAATCCATGTGTTGTGTATTCATACCTCCAAACCTGCACATAGGCCCCGTCCCTCAGCCCACCAGACTCTGCCTCCATCACAACTGACTCTGCCCCTTCATGCAGGCATGACTCCGCCCCATCCAGCAAAGCCCCACCCCTTTCATTGTTGCAACTCGCAATTGAAATGGTAAAAATGAAAGACGAAGTCCCCAAAAGTGGTACTGTCCCACTTTCAGTTGGGAGGTATGAACATTACGTTTGTATGTACCATTGTTGTGTGTTCCTTTCTCTGTAATAGATTCTCTGTCTCTCTGATATTTGCTGTACACCCCAGGGTTTCATGACAGGCATGCCATTGAAATTCTCATCTAGAATGAGCCCTGGTAGTACATAGGACCAGATCCAGACTCAAACACGTTCCAACAAGAGCACATCTGATGAGCGCATGGGAACCAGTGCACTTTTCACACAAGTCTGTATCTGGGCCATAGTGGGCACTAATTTATTTATATAACAAAGAAGTCATATTCTGTTTCACATCTGTTGCATCTAAAGATTACAATATGAAAATCAATTTTAAAGCAGACAACATGTTTAAAATGTTTATTTATGTTAACAAGCTATATATTTTTAATACCTTAACTCTTGTTAATTGATCCAAACTTTGCTTTGCATAAAATATACTGCAAGATTACAAACATTCAAAAGGTAAGAAAAAAAGTAATGAAAAGCTCCAGTGCATAAAACCTATTTCCAATCTGAACCAGTAAGTAGTCCTTTATTAAAACTCTCAACTGCCTAATCGTAGCCATCTAATTCCTGCAGTGACAAATAATGATCTCTTGTGTCTAAATTCCATGAATACTATCACAATCTAAGTGTAAATATAAAATGTCATCAGCTGTATGTTATACTGCAAAAAAAAAATCAGAAAATCAGAATCTATATTCATTTCTTTTTCATTAATGTTGCACCCTCAGCATATTTTATTGTTCATCTTCTGTGTCATCTTGAACCGGAGACGAAAATATTTCCGCATTATTTATCTTAGCTAATTTGAGCTTTCTCCGAAACTTCCTCTCAGCGAATGTGACAGCATCGTGCACACTATGAAACGCGTGCAAACCAGCGCTACCACTTGCACTACTAAAAAAGTCTCCATTGTGGAGTAGCCGACGAACAGATGGGTTGCAGTTGGCAAGGTACATGCCAACATCAATCTTCTCATAGTCATCTCGGATCTCTTTGAGTACACTAAGGCCTACACTATCAACAAATTGCATGGCACCGCAGTCAATAATTAAAGAGTGTATAGTGCAGGCTGGTATGCTTGTTTCAGGCTCATTGGGTGTATTACATACTGTTGTAATTGCATTCAATTTTGAAACAAACCTGTAATTGTTTTGCGAAAGTGTGGCATTTGGTTCCTTTTTTGCCTTTTTCTGTAGTGATAAAACCATGGAAGGGCTAACCCCAGTCTTTTCATACAGAGTGGCTATAAAATAATCTTTGTTGGCATAGTACAGCGAACCATCAAACCGATAAATCTTAATATTGGGCACATTTTCCAACTCTTTATATTTGAACTGGTCTTCATAAATTTCTGTCCCACTAACATTACCCAAAAGAGTGGCCCTTGGCCTCTGTGTACGAAAGATCACACAGAGCATGGAGAAGCAAACTCCAACCAACAGCCCAATCTCAGTTGAGATTAAGGAAGAGGCTAACATACTGACCCACCAGACCACTGTGTCAATTCTGCTAATTCTCCACATTTTTGGTATGTCTCCAAATTTCATGAGTGCACCTTTAAGGCTAATAATTGTGATAACCCCTAAAATACAGTTTTGCAGTGAGTAGAAAAGAGAGGATATAGCAAGCAGTACTAGCAACAATACCAATGAGGTGACAATTCCATTAAGCTGTGTATTGGCCCCTGTGGATTCCTTAAGCATGGTTTTAGCAAGAGCGGCACAATTTGCAAAAGAGTAAAAGAAAGCTGGAATCAAGTTGCACATGCCAATTGCTATCATCTCCTGATTGCTATTGACTGCATACCCGTGCTTTTTGCCATATATTTCAGCGAGGGATACTGTCATTGCAAATCCAATTATTGCAATTGGGATTGCATCAGTTGCAATTCTTGGTATCAATCTCCATTCTGGTGCTCTTGGGGGCAGAAAACCAGTAGGGATTGACCCACAAATTGATGATTTATATTTGCCATTGAAATCAAAATAATGAGAAACCAGTGTTGCCACAATGATAACAAATAGTTCTACAGGAATTGGGACCTTCAGCTTACTTTTGTATCGATCATTAATCTTTTTGACTGGTATCATGACAGCTATTGCAACAACACTGGTTATTAAATCACAAATGTTAGTGTTTTGTAAATTCTTAAAAACATCAATCCAGGTTGCAACCAGGGAGCCTGCCCCATCACGCCGAGGTATCTTCAGTCCTACAAGATATTTTATCTGAGATGTGATGATAGTGAGGGACGATCCAGTAACAAAACCACTCAGCAAGGGCTCCGATAAATACACACTGATAAAACCTAAACGCAGTAGGCCCATAATGACCTGGAAAATAAAGAAATTCCATCTTAATACATATACATACATTCTTTCCAAATTATTAAAAACCAAAATATTAAAACATAAAAAATTATTTCACAGTCGAAAATAAAGAAGGAGAGTTGCACATGAGCAAAACCATGATGAATTGGAGGGTATGTAAATTTCAACTTTTGCGATGTTTCCTAGCCCAAGTGTGTTTGTTCTCCCACCTTGAAAAGAATAAAATTAATGTAACTTCACATACTAAAAAATAAAAAAGGAAATAGAATCGCACAAGTCTCAGAGTGCTGGTACAATTCAATTCATATAGCATGCAAGGTAAGAATAGAAAAACTTGCACCCACCCAAGCAAAAGAATTCAAAGAACTCCCAAAAGTGTGTACCGCACCTCTCACCAATTATTGCAATAATATGCTGTTAACCAACTAGATGTATATATATTTGAAAGCCCAATACCATATAGAAACTTCATTTTATTATGCATATGAATAAAAATTGTAACAATACTGCGAACGAAATATTAAAAACAATCATAGTACTTTCCCACATCCATATAGATACACAATTAAATCTCTCTATCTTACATCGAGTGATCTCACTTGTATATTAATTGTAGCAAATGATGTTCTTTTATTTTTTATTTTTCTTCTCTTATTTTAATTTCTGGGTCTGGTCCAAAGATGGAATTCAGTGTTTAGTACAGTAGTGTGTAATACTTACTTTAATGTTTACCTCCATTGTGACTGAATTGAACTGTAAACTTATAAATAAATATATGTATATAAATATATACTACACAATTTATTATAATTGTTAACTGCTAACATTTTTCTTTAATTTTCTACCTATATTTATTGCTGACATTCAGGGCACTTAAGCATAGTATGAATACTTCATACAAAAAAAATAATAAATGACAAAAATGTGTCAGTAATCTCAGAAGATTTGCTTTCAGCAACATCCCCATTTTTCAATCTCCCTGCTTAGTAAAATTTGGCCCTGGAGAGCTGCAGTTCGCCTATGCCTGGTCTATTTCAATGGAACTTGAGAAAATGAGAAAAAACATTATCCTACCTGGTAAACTCCAGCCATGAATGTTAGCGATGTGGCCACCATGATAGCGTAACAGCCTTTGCCACATATTGTACCGTTTGTGGCTAGCGTAGAGTTTGTTAGAGGGTCATCATGTTCAGAGAAACCTGCAGCTTTCAATTGCTTGTTCACAGAATCACCAACCATAAGGCACAGCACTCCAAATGTTCCAACACAGTTATGACGAGATGTTGCCATGAGAAAGTAAATGATGCAGCAGAAAAAGTTGGTGTATAAACCATATATTGGGTCTTGACTGGCTAATAATGAATAGGCTATTGCCTGAGGAATTGTCACAATTCCAACTATGATGCCAGACACAATGTCACCTAGTAGGTATTCTTTCAGCTTGTATTTAGGAAGCCAAGTCAACACTGGGAAGAGCTCAAAACAAAATCTGCCTAGTCTTCTTGGACTGCTGATACAGAAGCTTTTGGTTGTCTCCCATATAAGTTCCTTTGGATTGAGTGGAGGCTTGATTTGTTTTTCGAGTTCCACAGAATTATATGGTAAGGAAAGTGAACGCTCGCTTTGATCAGGAAATTCATTCTTGGTAGTATAGTCCGAATCCTTAAATTAGCATAAGACAATAAATTAAAATTGTAAATATGCAAAGTAATATTTAAGACAAACTTTATTGCAGTTTATTGGGTACATCTACATCTACAAATAATGGACAGGAGATGGACTTTATCCACGACCCAAAAGCAAAAGCACTGATGTGAGTCTTTACTTCCATGCACCATGACTGAGGGATGACAAGTTGCCTATACATACATACATATATATATATATATAGATATATATATATATATATATATATATATATATTACGCATTAATATTATTTATATTATATAGGTATACATTTAATTTAACAGACAGATGTTATGGTATTATATGCAATGATTGGCTTTGGACATCATCTAATAAACTCCAGCAATATGGAAATTGTCTGTACTGGTTTCTTTACCAGCTTTTTAGCTTTTTAGTTTAGTATATTTAGTATTTCACAACTTTCTGTGCCCTGAGGTAAGTTGTGAAATTCATCAGAAAAGCTGGTATAGGAATGTAAAGTGTTTGAACAAAGACTGATAGTGCCACTCATCTTTGGTAAAGTTTGATGTTACTTCATAGAAAAATCATTTACATTGATATAAATACAGTCATGTAAGAAACAGTTACTATACAGGCAGCATACAACTGCGGGGGTGACAGTGCCCCATTTCCCTACGTGCTACATAGAGTTACTTAAATTCTGTATCAGGTATTAAATATGGTTAAAATATAGATAAATTCCTAAATAAAACACGATTCTATTGTCACTAAAAATATCACTGAAAACAGGTATAGAAAGTGGAATGTAACGTAAAGATACTTTACTTATTATCAAATAAGAAAATTATTATATACATTATTGCCACAATACATCTTTACCTGGCCAATTACAAAATGACTGATTAGAAACACTTTAAAGATATAGTTCAGTTGTGTTATTGATCCATTTATAATCCTCATTAATACACAGATATTATTCATATTAATTCGGTCAGTACTCACACATTTATACAAATCAGGAAAGTGCACTATTATATGTATAGCAAATGACCACTATAGTTAGAATTACTCGAAATCACTGGAAAACCACACCACAAATATACAAAACATTTCAAACCTGAGCCATCGTATTAGCTTGTGCTGTATGATCTTCTGCAAGTGCTATCCAGAAAGTGTCTATTAGCATTAATGAAAAGTCTTAATGAAATATATATATATTCTTGGGTGACATCACACCACTTACGTACTATTTGCCCTGTGTGTTTTTTTAGTGAACACAAACATCTTTTCCTGGTACATTTCCAAAACACACGTGAATGTGCAATATGATTAGGAGAAACAAAACTTGACTTATGTCATTTAAAAGTCTTTTGTGAAGTACTGTAATATCCCTGCACTAACATATAAAAGAAGTAACCTGTTTCATAAGTTTTCTTGTATTTTGAATACATTATAATTACTACATATGGAGTATTGGCAGATGTTACACGTTTAACGTCCATTGTACTGCAACATGTTGATAATAAGTGTCTACAGAATTGCTTTATTTGTTATGTAATTAGTTTGTTAATGCATTTAAAGGGATAACATACAAAACATAAAATTTTATGTATTTGCTCCGCAAATTGTATTTATTTATTAAGTATATGTTTTGGTAAAAGGCAGACTGACGCTCTTAATTACACTTATTTGTATTTATAAGTTAAAAAGACGGCCATTAGTCAGAAGGACCACACATGCAAGTGTGTGGTCTAAAGACCAGATGCAGATGGATGGTAAATTGGTTTAGTGATCGTTATATATTATTGTAAATTTAATGAACTGGACAGAAAGCATTTCCAGTCACATGGAAACCTGTTTGCAGGGGCATTGCAAAACATTTGCATGCCTAAAACCTGAATAGGGGTGGGGATAGGCATGGATATGAACCTGTGTTGGTGACATTAGGTAGTTCAGACTACTCAGCAAAGTCGCATAGGGAGGAGAGTGACTTGGGTACATGGTCAGACTGGTTTAGGTTAGGGCTTAAATTTAAATTGGGCTTATATTAATTGTCAGTTATGAGAGGGGAGGGGAGGTTAGTATTCATCTGTGAAAAATATTCCGGAGATTTTGTTTTAATTTCATAGCCCTCCCAAAAAGCAGTATTGAGTAGAGGTTGTTGCATTGTGGTCTTTATGGAGCTTGTATTCTCCACATATTAGTGAATTGACATCTTTATCTAAAGCCTAATATTTATATTCACCACAGGAATCAGTGGTGAACTTTAAAAACAGTAAAGTTTTGCTTTGTAATTACAACTAATTCTTAGATTGATTAACTAATTAACAAGGCACATTCACCCAATCTAGCCACACAGCACCCATTACCCTCAAACCTAAATTCATATACACAATTGCTTTAAAATTACTATACACAATTACTGTAGTGGTCAACAACGAGTACAAGGGTTAAATGCAATTTAAAATATAAACTTTAATATTGATCCTTAAAGGTCTAGGACCTGATTCAGTGTTTGTGCAGTCGCATTGAAAATGTGAATTTTCGCCCACTGTGCACAGCGCTGAATTGTGCGCAAGCATGGTTAGAAGTGCATTTCCATGTATGCCTTTTTTTTTTCATTTCCATTTTCAAAAACACGTGTAACCTCCTTTATTATTTGTGTGTTGTTGTATCATTTAAAAAATGTGAAGTTATCACTTTACCTATAAAATTATAAAGATATATATTTTTTTTAAAACAATACCACTTTTCTTTAAATATTTTTTTATTTTTCTAAATGTAATATTTTTTTTATTGTAAAACAGTATTACTAAAATTAATAAACATACATCCACATGCAGGACCTGAATGTCTGTGCAGCATGCTTGCTTCTGCAAGAGAGGATAAACGCTGCAGCACAGTCACATGTTTAATCTGGTTTACTCAGCTGTTCCAGCTCAACATGATTAAATATTGTGGGCTACGGTGGACTTGCACCATGGTCAGAGGTGGTGCAAATAAGAGGCGCTTCTCATGTGTTTGAATTAGGCGCATTGTGACGCAAGTGACGCTCTCTGGAGAAATTAGCACGTCAAAACACCACCATAAGTTGCTCACAGAAAACACGGATTCAGTATGGCACGGATGCATTTATTACGACTACATTATGGCCGGCTTTTTTTCTTTCATGCATGCGCAGTGGGATTATGCGCAACGCATCCGGCCAATTGGATGTGGCCCATTGGACATTAAGGAACCTTATCTAAGAACCTGACAGCGCATGAAAAGTATCATTAACAATCTTTGATTTATTTATTGTTTTTTTTCTTTGATGAGCTCTGATGTGGACAGAAACTATACATGTTTTGTTGGGAATACATTGGGAATACATTTGGGCTATAGATAGGGCCTAATAGGGTTTGTTAATTATCTTAGGATTATGTTCCAGTCAGTTACCCTGAATATAGGCACGGTTAGCCTGAATATAGGTTAGGGTCTCAGTACAGTTTAGTGTGAATTATGGGTAGGGAAAGATAATATCTCACCCATAACTGAATGATTTGTTCCTTTTTCTGATGACATTTACCCCTGACAATTATTTATAAAAGGCATTTGGTTACTGTTTTTATGAATGTTTTGCTCTTTTCTACTGCACCTTATTCTATTTAGACCCTTTTTAAGGATGAATAATAAAAATTATATTTTAAATAAAAAGTATTGTGATTTATGTAATTAAAACAATGCAAGATTCAGTATAGATATAGAACCAGATCCAGGTTCTTGCAAAAGCCTTGTTCTAGCAGAGACCAGTGCGGACGAGAGGAGTGAACTCCCCTTTCTCTTGTGCGCTTAACATACTGTATGTCAGGCTTAATGATGTCATATGTGTAATCTACATCAGTGTTACAAGATCAGTTACATAGGAGCAGAGTCCCCAAAAAACCAGAATCCTGCAACTCTCCCAGAAATGATGTATCAGGGTGGCCCATGATGCATGGCATTTGGGACACCGGCCTGTCTCCTACCAAGTCATATGACTCCTTTGAGCCTGAGAGATGTGCATTCTGTGTAAAGTTTAGAAATAAACTTCCTGTAAGGCTGCAGATTTGACATGACTTGTCATGTAGTGCTGAAATATGACTGCATGAGCCAAGCAATAAACAGTTATGGAGTTATGGAGGGCATCAACATAAAGCACTAAAAGCAGTTCACATATATAGTGAATGTGGTACCTACAAAGAGATAAAGATGTTAGAGTCGAGCATACTGCAAGTTACATGTTGGACATTATTGCGGGTAGATACATAATAAAGATACATAAAAAAATGCATATGGGGCAATAAATACTTTTCCTGCAGAGCCTGGAATGAATACCGGCGCCCCCCAGGATCAAAGTTGTTGCGGATGGACATAAAAACCTTTGCTCTCCAAAATCTGGGTTGAAGAGGCTATGTGGGAACGTCAGGTTACCTCACAGTGTGTTATGTCTAGAAAAGGGCAGGATTGCGTTTACAACTCAGATTGAGTGCCAAACAAGTGGTGTAGATATCATAGAACAATACGTGGGATAAAATATATATATATCTTTTGTTGGACAGGTGGAGGAGGGTCATAATAGCTGGTATGGACTCACCAAAGCGAGCAACCATCAAAAATGTGTCATCCGCAAGTAGAGCAAGCTTCAGTTCCGAGTCCCCTCACAGTGATATCGTGAAATGCACTCTGCTGATACAGGGCAGCGCCCAAAGGTTCTAAAGCTAGCGCGTAAAGCAATGGGGAAAGAGGACACCTTTGTCTAGTACCCTTCTGGATCTGAAAAGGCTCAGACAAAAGTCTATGACACATCATTTGAGTGGCTGTGTATAGAGGGCCATTAGCAGATCCACAAAGGAGTTGGGGGAAGCCAATACTACGCAAAGCCTCAATCAGTTGATCCCAGGACACAAAATTGAAAGCTTTCTTGAAAGTGTATCATAAACTTACTATTTGCTGAAAATGTAAAGTTTATCATAGTACCTTTATTAAGTACAGCAGAACACTATTGAATTTTACAAAATTATTTGATATTGTATGCAAAAGTTGATGCTTAAAAGAGACATACTGGGTGACTTTCGGTTCNGGCTGGCATGTGAAACGCTGCCGAACATTGCTGCTCTGTAGCCTGACTGGAATTAGCATGCTCATCTGCTGGATCAGCCCCAGGGACAGCTGGCACCTTAAACCTCCTCCTTATAGTGACTTTAGCAGTTGATGGACTGCTTTCTAACCAGAGCTATGCCTGTAAAAGCTGCAATATCAAGGCAGGAGGGTCAGAGAAAGACTTCTAAGATGGAGGCTGGCACGCCGGTTCCAGAGTCTTCACTACATAGCAGCTTTTCCTCCTCCTCACCTCAGCGCTCAGCAATGCCGCTTCTATCTCCCGAGGACTTACTGACATCGTCTGTAGATAGTGCTCCCATTCAGCCTCCTATGACTTATGAGACAGTGGTGCAAGCGGTGAGAGATACAAAGGAGCTAATGTTTCAGGCCCAAGCTAAATCTATTACAGCAGCCATCCAGGGATTTAGGGCAGAACTTTCTCAAATGAATCACCGGATATTATCAGCCGAACAAATAGTGGGCAATCTTTTTAAGATGTGGCATCTCTTAAACAGACCTCTTCCACTACTCATAAGGAACAATCACAGATCTTGTCTAAACTGGACGATCTGGAAAATCGCTCCAGAATAAACAGTATGAGAATTATAGGTCTTCCGGAGAGCTTGAAGGGCCCTGAACCTCACACTTTTCTTACTACTACTTTGCCTTCTCTTTTGCAGATAGACTATTTGGCAGGGCCATAAGCTCAGACATTTCAAAGACTATTCTATGGAAGTGTCTGGGGCACGTAAAGCACTTTCTACTGTATGTACAACCTTAATTTGTGATGCCAAGAAATTTGCACTTCTTTATCTGGTTGGCCTCTGCCTATTTGAAGGTAATAATTATCTAAACTTTCTCTCTCCGGTGGAAGCATCTGTTTTCCTTACTAACTCATGGCTTATTTAAAAATCCTGCATCGACAGTGGAAACGATAGTTTGCTTAAGTATTCGCGTTCTTCTGCATGGAACATGTTTCCCCAATAATAAGACACTGTCTTATTTTTTTGTCCAAAAAACACTATAATGCTTATTTTCAGGGTAGGGCTTATTTTAAGTCCTGCTTATATGTTCACCCCCAAGTCCTGCTTATATGCCCCCCCACAAGTACAGTCACCACAAGTACAGTCACCACAAGTACAGTCATCTTGGACATAAGCACCTTCTTCCTCCCATACATATATAGCCATATACTAGCCATATGCTGCTCATCGTGCACCAGCAGTGTCTAGAGATCCCCTCACTACACTGCACTGAAGTCTTTACTCCTACCTCCCAAAGGTGGGGGGAAAAGGGACTTCAGTTTTCTGAAAGGGGAGAGAAGCCCGTGTCTGCAGATATGCCATTTTAGTAGGTCTTATGTTTGGGGTAGGGCTTATTTTAGCCCGATTCCCATAGTTAGGGGTAGCACTTACTTTCAGGGTAGGTATTATTATCGGGGAAACACAGTGTATATATAACTATAAATATATATATATATATATATATATATATATATATATATATATAGATATATACGAAGGGGGTGGGACAGTTTTTATTTATTAGACAGTGCATGTGCAAAAAAATATTACTAAAAATATGAAGATCGCCATGAGGACACCTTCGGGTGTCATTGCAGGACTTTATCTAAAAGGTGAGGTTTTTTTTAATTCTAAATGAGATGCTGCCAGGCTCGCTGCGAGCCGATGCGAGTCTGGTCCTCCATATTTTAGAATATTTTATAAATACAGCCCTATGTCTGGATCAGCAGATGCAGCTCCTGTTATAAATGAGTATACTTGATTTTATACTTGCAGGATTATAATGTTGCCAGGTTTCAATTTGAGAATACTTTGGGTAATATTAGTGATTGAAAAATTTCCCCTAGTAGATTTACATTTTTTCGTTGGGGTAACAATCTGGTCGTGAATTGTCTAATATGCTTAAGGATGATCAAATACCTTTGATTAAGATCAGCATTGAAAGATCCACAAGGCTCACTTTGCTGTCATAATAGGACTATGGTTCAGTTATTTCGTGACTTTTATGATGACCTTTACTCTTAACCCTCTCTTGATTTAATAGCTAAAGACACTTTCTTGTCAGGATTCACATTACCCCAAATACTACCTGAACAAGTACAATCATTGATAGCAACTTTCACTTTGATAATAGTTCTAGATGCGATTAATTCCCTTAAACTACAGAAAGCTCCAGGACCAGATGGTTTTGGAGGTGAATTTTATTACATATTGGCCCCAGTAATCGGCGAGACTCTTTGTGATTTATTTAATGATATACTCACTTCTCACCTCTTACCAACTTACTTTAACACAGATGCGTTGAAGGTCCTCCCTAAACCTGGACGAGACTTCCTCCTTCCAGCCTCATACAGGACGATTTCACTTCTTAATCAGGACTATAAATGATTCACTAAAATGTTGTCAAATAGATTAAAGGTAATTCTTACATGTATAATTCATAATGACCAAATTGGAGAGGGGCACCGTTATGCTATAACCCAGAATATACTGTATATGGAGGCCGCTTTTGCTGTCCCCTGCACCCAGATGGGCCTAAGATGGCTCAATGGTAGCAATGGCCCTAAATAGAGCGTACACTATTCTTAACCATAAACTAGCTTTACTGTGATACAACCAATAGGAGACAGGGTCTGATCCGATAAAAGGACATCCTGCTTAGTTTTATTCTGTAGAACGGTGGACATCAGTGCAGGGTAAGATTCCCTTCCAGACTGCTGGTATCTGTGTCACCTTAACTGTATATCTGTATATAATATATGTCTGTGAATTTAAAGGTACTAATGTACTAATGTCATATATTGTAATTCAAGTTTTGTAATACAATATACTATAATTTAAGGAGTATTTTACTTCACAGTATATATACTGATATGGGGGGGAGCATATTGGTCGCACAGTATGGAAGGGTAAATTTCAGGCTTTTAAAATCCTGCATTAGCCCTTTAAGTCATCTGTCCTGAACAATGTTTAGGCATAACTGTGTCAGTATGGCATTACCAGCAAAGCAAGGAAACAATTTTTATTCTTTAGACAATCCATAGTGGTACATAGTGTGTTTGTTGTACCGTTCATATATGATTCAGTCATAGTCCATAGTCTGCTTATACTCGAGTATATACGGTAACCTGTTTTAACAACACTTCATATTGGTAATGGTTTTCTAGTACCCCTTTTCCACCAAGAACCCAGGTTCAGACCTGGGTTTGTACACTGCATTTTCTGCATGCAGGTTCAATATAAAAGAGCCCTTTTCCATTGCGTGTGAACCTGGGTTTTTTCCAGGGTAGACACCTTTTCCACTGCCAGACAGCACCTGGGTCTAATCAACTGCACCAATTTTCTATTGTACACAGCAATGCAGACCAGAATGCTAATTCACACCCCTTTTCCACTGCAGAGACCCGGGTAAAAACCCTTTACCCGGGTTTCATTTACTGGGACCCTTTTCCACCAAACTAAACCTGGGTCTAGATGAATAAACCAGGGTTTTTTTGTCAGTGGAAAAGGGGTATAAGATAATCAATCTCATTTCCATCTACAGTTATAAACAAATGAACAAATCTAATTTTCCTAAGACCTGATTTAAATACAACCATTTCTTGATTGCTCAACTTACCAGAACTAGTTATTAAAGTTGTATATTATTACAGGACTCTACTGGATATCCTGGTTTCAAAATAACCATTATTGTAAATATCAATGTCATAGGTTTTATTTTATCATAGTCCATTGTTTGACAACTCTTGTAATTACTGTTTACTAGTAGCATGGGCGGCTATGAAAACAAATTTACCCATTTATTTTTTACTATAATTATTATTATATTATAGGTTGTAAAGTAGCTGCATATGCACACAATCCTGGTTATGCAAACATTAAGACTTAAATGTCACGACATAAAAGAAATAGGAAAGAGACCCAGAAGGTAAAGTATGTAGAACATGTGTCTTTTATTCTGCATGAACTATCTCTCTCATCT
Source organism: Platyplectrum ornatum (assembly GCA_016617825.1). Lineage (NCBI taxonomy): Eukaryota > Metazoa > Chordata > Amphibia > Anura > Limnodynastidae > Platyplectrum > Platyplectrum ornatum. The sequence continues at coordinate 33,754 of JABWIB010001912.1, read as the reverse complement.
GTAATGTGCATGCAGACAAGTGATATTGCACTTGTGTGACTTTTGTCAGTTTGCCTCTGGTGTTGTGGAACAGGTTTAGACTGGGCAAAGGTGGACTGCACAATAATGCATTTTACAAAGTTACAGAATAACATGGTCTCACTGAGAAATATGTCTTTTGGGAATTGAGCTGTACAGTCAAATCATTCATGGAATAGCTTAAAATTAGCTCTGGAAAGTCAGGTGTATTTTGCTGAAGCACTGAATTAGTGCATCTACATATCATGATCAGGGGTCAGCAAACTTTTGAGACAGAAGAGCCAAAACTGTTCCTAACAACAATTGAAACAGTTTTANAGAGCCATTAATAAACAGTCATAACTGAAGGTTAATATAAGCACATTAAAAGGTGAGTAGTGTATGTTAGCCAAGATAAGATTATAGAATTCCAATGGAGGAAGAGCTTTGAATCAGTACCCAAAAGAGATGTAATGGGTAGTGATCCACTGTTGGTGTGATCTTAGTATCAGCTGCTGGTTAGTATCAGACGCTGGTAAGAGGGGGTCTTGGGGAAGATTCAGACCCATCACCAAACCCAGGGGAGGAAGCATTAGTCTACCCGATCCTGGTATAACTCACTGTTCCAAGTATGTCCCTTTGCCAATGCTTTCTTCCTTGGTCACACAGGCTGACCACCTCCTGAGAGTCCCTCGGTCATCATTACTGGGTCCCAAAGTCCAAAGCCTGGCAGACTAACATGTTGTCTTGCTCGCAGCGAGGTGCTGCGAGCCTAGATGAATTCAATATCGCCCCCAGCGATAATTTTAGTAAATGGAGCCCATAGTTATAAAAAGATCATTTACAAATAGCACATGAGAAATTGCAAAAACAGAACAGTAATGCGTAGCTATCAAGAATTATCTCCTTTCTCTGCAGTCCAGCAGCCTTCTTACACCCCAAGGTGCTGGGGTGTCCCAACGATGTGCAAAAAGTTAATTTGTACCTTAAATGTATAGTTAATAAATCAGGCTAACCTAAATAAAAAAGTCAGTTGACCATGTGTCTAATTAAAAAAATGTAAGAAAAAAAAAAAACACTTTGGCAAGTTGCAGGCTAACCTTTAGAAGGTGAATCCTCCACTGCTGGGCCCACTCCTATCCCTTCCGCGTGCGGTATGACTTTGTACGCTGGTTCAGCAGAATGACATATTCAGTTATATAAGGGTAATATTTTAGTGTGTCATTTTTTTTATAAACATTTTGGGTAAGGAACAGACTAACCTTCCAAAGGCGAAACATAACATCTATATATATAATAAAAATAAATAAATAAATAATAAAAAAGTGGAGATTCAGATCAGTTTAATTTTACACATTGNAGAATGTGATCTCGAATCTGATTCAATCTCACTGCAATCTCAGCGCTTACTAAATTTAGGCCAATGAGACTGAATGATCTAAGGCAGCACAGGTGGCTCAGTAGTTGCCCTACTGCCTCAAAGTGCTACGGTTGTAGGTTTGATAATATATACACACAATATATATTTATGTATCTGGTTTATAGCCGCCTCCGATAATAATAGCACCCTCTATGGGAATTATCATTTAAGTCAGAAAGCTTTTTAAAGCTGTTTATATGAACATATATATTTATATGAGTAAGTTATATATATATATATATATATATATATATATATATATATATATACATATAGACTTTCCATACATTTATTATGGTTTCTGACTGTTTCTATACACTGATTTTTGTTGGGGCTTTTCTGATTGAGGTTTCATAGTGCCTCCCCTTCTGTGAGTAACAATATTGTACATGAACTTCACAGCAGGTAAGCCTGTGTGCATTAAATGCCTGGGCTGATTTTTAGTCCCAGTGCGTTCCTGAATGCCACTACCAGCTCTTTAATAGAGACTTCTGGTCAATGATTAGCTGCCAATCTGGATGTGACTGACAGCCAGGTATCCATATTGACTAAAGGCGAAGGCCCAAGGACCAAGGCCTTAACTAATCATTGAGAAGAGCTGCTGTGAACTGTAGAGTAGTTTGCAAGTCACTACTAGCATGGTATCATGTAACATTAAAACAATGTATGGTCACAAAGTATATAGTTCTTAAGTTTACTTTCTCGATAAAGGATGAATGCTTCTCAGTGTCACACTAACACTCCTGGACAAACACGGACATCTTTACCGAAGACCAGTGGATGAGTTTAGTAATAATATGTGGCTAGGGGATGGAGCAAAGGGAGAGAGGGTTCGGATTAGGCTACAGGGAGGGAATGAGGCTCGGAACTATAAGGAGGGGGGTGGAGCATAAACGAAGTGTTAGGTTTTACAGGATGCGGATAGAGCATAGTATTGGAGGTTGGAGCTGCATCTGGATATCTTCATTCTCCTTAGGTCCCTGGTCGTGGAATGTTCTCTGGCAACGGCCCTGTTTTAATCAAACCTGCACCATGGAATATCTGTCCAGTCTAATTAACAATGCCAATAACCTACACAGTCTACGCATTTCATACGAGTTTTGTGCATACATACTCATGACATTTGAGACAGTAGAAACAACGGAATAAGGTATGATATGCAGATTCCTGTGGATCCATTAAAAGAAAAAAAACAGTGAAACAAATGTAAGAAACAACAGTGCGGATATCACTGAGAAAACAGTGAAACAAATGTAAGAAACAACATTGCGGATATCACTGAGAAACATGGTTAGAACTTTTAGTCCAATGTGGAGTTGTGCTTGCCGGACATACAGAGGACTTGATTCAGTGCACTATGTCTATCTCATCCTTCTTGTAAATGTTATCACCTCTTTGCTGTATGTACAAACCTGTGGAAGTCCGTTTACCCATACAGTTCAATAGAATTATGAGGCATTATGTGTTTATGCAAGAGATAATGTTTTCATGTTTATTACAGTATTTTATGTACAATTACAACAATGAGAAGGACTTTTTTCGAAATGCAGAGCCAGAGATTGGACTGCCTGGAGACCTTGAAATGGGTTACTTACTGCCCATGTGCACCAGTTTGCACACGTTATTGTACAAATCCATAAACCACACTTGTAGCCATAGTCAATGAACAGTGACTATGATGAATGTATTCTTGAAAATGTCCACCCAGATGATTATAGTATTTGCGATTACTTTGTCAGTAAACTGTTACAATTACCAGTGATGACAACTGGGCATTATCCTAAAGGACTATCCATATCCTTAAGCTACCTGTGTTGCCAAACACTGAATCAAGTCTAAGGCCTATATTTACTAAACCCCAGGTATGTTAAAGTGAAGATGTTGCCTATAGCAACCAATGAAATTCTAGTTGACATGTTCTAGTATGTAATAGGAAATTGTAACTGGTCAAGAATGTACCATATTGGGACTTCCGGTGGGCGGACCAACGAGTGTGGCCGCGTTTTACACAGCTCCCGCACCTTCACGTTTTTATTTGCATTCTCCCGACATTTTTTGCACTAATTTGTCGGTTACCAGTTGCCACCTTCCCTGGGAAGCTCCTGTATCGTTGGTGTGGTGAGCCTCTCCCTCCCCAGGGTCTATCTGCAATCGGCAGAGCCCTTGACCGCCCCGTCTAGGCGAGGCGCGAGCCCCCTGTCCCTCACACCCACGCCGGCTGCCTTCTACTTACCTGTCACTGCTTCGCTCCGGCTGCCCTCTGGCAGTCGACCCGTCTGATCCTCCGCATCGCCGCACGTGGTGTGCCGCTCGGCCGAGACCCGCCATCTTGAAAGGCCCGACTGCTTGACACAGTGGACACCCGTTGCTTCTTCTTGTCGGCGACCCCCCTGGCTCCCACTCCGGTAGAGCGGGGGTGAGCCACGCTCCAGAGCTACACTGCCCAAGGTGCCTCTCCTCCCTCGGTTGTCCACACCGCCGATTGCCTGCCTCGTGGACACCGCGCTGACACCCGCCATCTTGTGTCTTCTCTGCTGCACCTGCCGTTGATGCTCACAGGGATCGGCTGCACTGTTGCAGCTGCTTCAGCCTGATCCTCTCCTGGTGCCCTCTACGGACGTCCTGCATCTCCACCACGTTGCTGACCGGCATCCAAAACCCCCTCCTTCCATTGCTGGGCCCACTCCACTTCATCCCCTAACCTGTCCTGTGTCTCCTATAGCCCTCCATTTTGGCTGTTCTGGGTCCCCCTGCTGGACTACACTGCTGGACCCCTGCATACTCTGGGACTCCATCTGCACCTCTTACTACCTGGCCCTTGGACTCTTGGGCACTGTTGCTCTCCTGCATACCCCAGGACCCTATTTGCACCTCTCCCCACCTGGCCCTTGACCTTTTGGGCTCAACTGCCACCTCCAGCCTTCGTCTATCCCTACCCAGGCCCATTGAGACCGTCTCCCATCTGTGTCCTCTACCTCTCCGTCCCCCTGTGTCTCCCCTCTCCCTGCTCAACCCGATTGTTGTGCTCCTATTTGTATCCGCTGACACGGCCGTTATTGTTGTCTGCTCTCGGTACGGCCACTGCTTGTCTGCTCCAGGTACCACGCTGTTATTGTATACTCTAGGTACTGCCGCTGTTCTTGTGTTCTTTAAGTGCAACCGCTGTAATTTATGCTCTCAGTACCGCTTCTACTATTGTGTATTCTCCACATAACTGCTGATATTGTATACTCTCAGTACAACCACTGCTATTGTATGCTCTCAGTACAGCCTCTGCTATTGTATGCTCTCAGTACAGCCTCTGCTATTGTATACTCTAAGTACAGCCACTGCTATTGTATAATCTAAGTACAGCCACTGCTATTGTATACTCTAAGTACAGCCACTGCTATTGTATACTTTAAGTACAGCCACTGCTATTGTATACTCTAAGTACAGCCACTGCTATTGTATACTCTAAGTACAGCCTCTGCTATTGTATACTCTAGATCCTGCCCCTGATATTGTACACTCTAGATACGACTGCTGACGCTATCTTCCCTAATATTTGATTTTCTTGCTGTATCTCCCTGTATTGATAATGTAATCGCCCTGTTCGTGGGCGGTGACTCCTCCATCTAGTCAGGTCTTAGTGTATTATGGATAAATATCTGGCACCCTCTCAAATTATTGCAATGGGTAAACCCAAACCAAACACACCTAAACCCATGTCCACTCATTCCTCTCCCATCCCTGAAGGGGCGGACCAATCCTCCTCTCAGTCCTCCCCGTCCATCGATACAGAACAAATGCAACTTGCTTTTACCTCTTTGTTACCCCAAATCAATGCTAAACTTGACGGTATCCAATTATCCCTCAACACTCTGATATCTCATGTTGAATCAAATACCAAACGCCTCACTGAGGTGGAACAGCGTACGAGTGATACTGAGGACACGGTTTTGCTCATGCAAAATACTATTGACACCCTTACCAAATCTGTCCGCTCGTTAACTGACAAGCTGGACGATTTGGAAAATCGCCACCGTCGTAACAATTTACGTTTCATTGGGACTCCTGAGTCCATTAAGGGCCAGGCCCTCTTTGACTTAATCAGTGTGGACATCCCCCGGGTCCTGTTGACTCCTTCCCCTGCTACCGCTCTTCTGGTGGAATGAGTCCACAGGATTGGCCCTGATTCTGACACACGTAATAAAGGTCTCCGCCCTGTTATTGCCCGTTTCCTTAACTTTCGTGATAGGGAGGCACTCCTGTCTGCCTATCGTAAAACTGCCTCTCTCATAGTCAGGGACTCCAAAATTCTAGTCTTTCAAGACTTTTCCCCCTCTGTCACCCAAAAACGCAAAGCGTTCATCCCGGTGTGTAAACATCTCTTTGCCAATCAGATACGATCCTTCCTGCAATACCCCGCCACCCTGAAAGTTATTTTGGATGGTGTGCCTGTCTTTTTTGTTAATCCTGACACTGCTAAACAAAGGTTTTTGCCTACTACTAGTACTTCCTCTCCGGAGGAGTCACAACCCTCTGTGTCTTAATCCATTATGGATGTTTGTAATTCGTTTCCTTTTCTTAGGTCGATTTCTCGATATGTTCCTTGTTATAATTGTTTGTTACCTCCTGCAAATCTCATATGTGTTTCACTACTCGCTGCTCAACGTGTTTTGTCACCCATTCCCTTACTACCCAGCCTTCCCCTCTCTTCTCTTCCCTTCTCTCTTTCTTACCCCTCCTGCCTCCCTTTCTTCCACAGCGGTTCCTGGCTCCCCCCGGACTCCCTCATCTTTACCATCACCTCTACGTTGGAGTTTCTACGCCTTTGGTACACATCCCTTCCTCCATATCAGGTATGGCCGGCAACGCCCCTGACCCGACTCCTCCAAACTCCTCATGACAGTCTCTAGCAGTCCTGTAACCCACCTCGACCTTGCTTCCTCTGCTGCCTTTACTGTATTATCATGGAATGTCTCTGGCCTGAACTCTGCGGTAAAACGCTCCCGCATCCTCTCCCATCTGAAATCCCTCCGCCCGGATGTAGCCATGCTCCAGGAGACTCACTGGATCTCTGATTCCAGGTCCACCCTCAGAGGCAACTGGATAGCGGAGTGTATCTCCGCCCCGTTTACTACTAAGAAGAGGGGAGTGGCCATTCTCCTCAGCAAATCCATTAACTACCATGTTATATCCACCACCATTGATCCTGAGGGCAGGTATATTCTTCTCAGGCTTAGTATCCAGGGTGACCGCTACACTTTCCTCAATATCTATGCTCCTAACTCTCCCAACCTCTCTTTCTTTAATTCCATCTCTAACCTGTTGCTGCAACATGACACACCCGGACTGGTGGTTGGGGGTGACTTTAATGTTACTTTCCCTGACCCCATCAACAGATCCCTTCCTCTCCCCTCCTCGCACCCGGCCCCATCCCCTACTCTACCCCGCTTTTGCTCTTCCCATGACCTAATGGACCCATGGCGTCTCCGTAACCTTACTAGCCGTGAATTTACCTTCTATTCCAACGTCCATCGTCTGTTCACTCACATTGACCATATTTTAGCCCATGACTCCCTCTTTCCTAGGATCCTTGCAACGTCTATTCACCCTATCATTATCTCGGACCACGCCCCAATCACCCTGTCCATACAATACTCAAGCCCCGTGCTTAAACATCGTTTCTGGCGATTCCCCTCTTATCTGTCCAACAACTCTAACTTCCGTGAATACCTTTCTTATCATTGGCGCAACTTCCTACTGGATAATGCGCCTCATGCTTCTGACCCGGTTCTGTTATGGGAAACGTTGAAGGTGGTGATGAGAGGCCACATTATCTCGTACCTCACTAACCAGAATGCGCAGCGACGAACCCAGCTCCACTCCTTAAATGCCGCTCTTCATACAGCCCATACTGCTTTTCTTCAAACTAACTCTGATGCTGACCGGGAGGAATACCTCCATTGTAAACACCTCTTAGACGCCTTTTTAGAAGCTGCTGCTAAACGTCGCCTTGATTATTCTAAGAATAAATTTTTCCGTTGGGGGGGCAAAACTGGGAAAGTCCTAGCTCAAATGGTTCGCCGCCAGACACGTAAGCATTACATCACCAAAATTTTAGACTCCCACACTAACACCTTTCTCACATCGCAAGATGAGATTACTAGCAGTTTCGCGGCTTACTTTACGTCTCTCTACACTGTTGAGCCCGATCGCCCCGATCTCTCAGACTCCCTGTTGCAAGAAGCTAACATTCCTCCGTTGACTTCAAACCAGAGGGAAATGTTAGATGCCCCAATCACTGAAGCCGAATTACGGGCTGCAATTAAATCTCTCTCACTCTAATAAGACCCAGGGCCCAGACGGCTTCAACGGCGACTATTATAAGATTCTACAAAATGACCTCTTACATACTCTACTCACCCTGTTTCAAGCCATTCATAGTGACTCTGCCCCATATCCTTCGTTTAATGAGGCCTTTACTATCCTCCTCCCCAAACCCAATAAGAATATTGATCTCCCCACCTCCTACCGCCCCATTACTTTACTAAATCAGGATTTTAAACTCCTCACTAAAATCTTCACCACTCGTCTCCAATATATTATGCCTTCTCTCCTCACGTCCCATCAATTAGGTTTCACCCATGGTAGATATTCCNTTAAGGGCATTCGTACGGCGCTAGCGGCCATCATACACTCACATGTCTCCGGTTCGTGCACTAATATGCTCCTTAGCCTGGACGCCGAAAAGGCCTTCGATAAAATATCCTGGTCCCATCTCCTTAATATCTTTGCGCTGCGTCAATTTGGTCCCCTTTTTGTTAACCTTTTCCGTTATCTTTACTCCTTCCCCTCTTCCTCCCTCATCATCAACGATTTAAAGAGCCCTAAGATTGTGATGTCCAGGGGCACTAGACAGGGCTGCCCTTTATCCCCCTATCTCTTTAATTTGGCCCTCGACCCCCTGCTACGCATTTTACAGTCCTGGGATGCTTTCGAAGGAATCTCTCTTCGGTCCCACACAGTTAAGATCTCCGCTTTTGCGGATGACCTTCTTCTGTTCTTGGGCAACCCCGAAATTTCCCTTACGGCTATCCATTGTGCCTCTTCCTTCTCTGCTGCTGACTGGTATAACCGATTGGATTCCCTGTTCCTCTGTACCTCTGGGTACTCTCACCCTATATCCTTATTTTACCAAACCTTACGGGAACCTCATTATTCCGCTGAACCTTCTGGTAGCATGGCGGGATGGGCGCGGGATGTCCCCCATATCCCTACAACAACTTTACAACAAACTCTGGTGTCTTCCATTGCCATTCTAACCCCCACTACTTACCGTGAGATGTTATATCGACTGTTTTACAGAGGCTACCTATCCCCCTCCCGCTGCTCCTCCATTGGCATTCTCCCCTCTGGAGCTTGCCCTAAATGCTCATCTCTCAATGCCACTTTATATCACTGCCTTTGGGACTGCCATCCCATCAAAACCTTTTGGGGTCGGGTTAGGGACTTAGCCGTCCACCGTCTGCTACCCCCCTTCCCTCTTACTCCGGATTTGGCAATTTTTGGTATTCCACCCCTGACCTCCACCTCTCTAAGGGCGCCAAGAAACTATTGCTCATCCTCTCGGCTGTTGGTAAAAAATGTGTTTTACACCATTGGATTAACCTGCTCCCTCCTCCCCTCTCCCTTTTTGCTGCCAAACTATTCTTTTATTTCAAGATGGATTGGCTTGAAGCCTCTCTCGCCAAGGACGACAAGACAGCTTCCTTTTTCCGCACATGGGAATCGTTCATTACTACCTTGTCCCCTGTTACCAAAGCTCAGATACGAAACTGTTTCCGCTCTACTTCCTGGTATGAAACTCGCCTGTTACTCAATGACCCTCCAATCCCTTCTCCCTGACTGCCTGGTACCGCTGTGGATCACCTTTTTCCTTCTCCCCCTTCTCCTCTTCACCTCTCCCCCCCCCTTCCCCCCCTTACCCCCCTACCTTCTCTTTCATTACCCCTTGTTCTTCTTCCTGTTTCATTCATATTTCTGCTACTCACGTGGTTGGGACCCCCCGGATTCGCCTTCGCTGGGACGAATCTTCTACAGAATGTACAAGACTCCTCCTCGTCTCGATCTCCGAGTGTGGTTACTTATGATTCCTGCTGCCTTGGAGTTCAGAGACGCTGCTCACATCTCCGCCGTTGGTTTCGACTGCATGTTCATTAATCTCTCGCTTACCCATTGGTCCTCACTACTACCACTCTGTCGTTCCTGTTCTATGCCCCTTGCTTAATATGTTTGTTCAAAAATGATACAACTGCTCTGTACATGTTATTTCACCTGTTCTTTAATAAAAATATATATACAAAAAAAAAAGAATGTACCATATTAGAGACGTATATGATTCAATAAGAACATTGTTGCTGTAGCTTGTTGGTTTTTTATTCACATGATATAGTTTTGGATAGAGCAAGCAAATGTTCATTTGTCTCTGAATTCAGTTCACTAATTATCATCACTAATAGTTTGATTTGGATCAAACGAGAAAGCATTATCCCTTAACTGAATTTCTTTCTGCTTCTCTTTGAACTTTCTCTCAGCAAACCCGACTGCATCGTGTACACTATGAAATGCGAGTAGTTCAATATCGCCGCTTGTGTTTCTGAAATATCCCCCATCATGGAGTGAACGGCGCACTGATGGATTGCAATTTACAAGATAAACTTGTACTTCGATTTCCTCATAGTCCTTACGAACCTCCTTGAGAACACCTAGACCCACAGAGTCTATAAATTGCATAGCACCACAATCAATAATGAGTGAATGAATGTCTAGTTGTGGAACTGAGATTTTAGAGGATGTTTGTCTCACATTTACTGTTTTAATCAAGTTAAATCGGGCAATAAACCTATTACTTGTCTCCCTGGACACAGCCTCCTCTTCCTTCTTGGCTTTCCTTTGTAAATTAGACACTAAAGAAGGGTTGATACCTGTTCTGCTATACAGAGAATTTCTAAAGTAGTCTTTGTTGGCATAATAGAGAGAACCATCAAAACGAAATATTTTAACATAAGGTATATTATTCAGCTCTTTGTACGTGAACTGGTCTTCGTAAATCTCCGTCCCACTGACTTTACCCAGTAGTGTAGCTCTAGGCCGCTGGGTCCGAAAAATCACACACAGCAAAGAGAAGCCAACGGACACTCCCAGCCCAATCTCAGTGGAGATTAAAGAAGAAGACAACATGCTGACCCACCAGACCATTGTGTCTATTCTACTAATCCTCCACATTTTTGGAGTGTCTGCAAATTTCCTTAGTGCGCCCCTGAGACTGCAAATGGTAATAACCCCTAAGATGCTATTTTGCAGTGAATAGAAGAGAGGTGCTATGGCAAGAAGTACAAGCAACAACACTGCTGAGCTAATGAGGCCCGTGAGCTGTGTTCTGGTACCTGTAGATTCCCTTAAAAGACTTTTGGCAAGAGCAGCACAGCTGGTAAAGCAAGAAAAGAAGGATGGAATCAGGTTGCACATGCCAATTGCTATCATCTCCTGATTGGTGCTGATTGTGTACCCATGTTTTTTGGCAAAAATTTCAGCAAGGGACACTGTCATTGCAAAACCAATTATAGCTATAGGGACTGCATCAGCAGCTATATTAGAAATTAAGCTCCAATGTGGTGCTTTGGGAATCTGAAATCCAGTAGGAATATAGCCACATACTGATGACTTATATTTGGTATTAAAATTAAAGTAATAGGAAACTACTGTGGCCACAATAATAACAACCAGTTCAACTGGAAATGGAATCTTCATCTTACTCTTAAATCTATCATTAATTTCTTTAACTGGTACAATGGTGATTATTGCAATTATACTAGTTACCAAATCACATATATTAGTGCTCGCAATATTCGAAAAGATGTCAATCCAAGTCATGACTAGAGCTCCAGCACCATCACGCCGTGGTATCTTTAATCCTAGGAGATACTTCATCTGTGAAGTCAGAATGGTGAGGGATGACCCAGTAACAAAGCCACTAAGCAAGGGCTCTGACAAATACATGGAGATGAAGCCCAGCTGAAAGATTCCCATAAGAATCTAGAAAGCAAAAAAATAAATGTATTACATAAATAAATGAAACATTATCAAAGATATATCCATATATATATATATATATATATACTTAATGTGCTTTGGAAAATGATGTCAAACACTGACATATATTATCATGCAAACAAAGAAACCTTAAATTGCTCTTGTTATTTCTTCCTACCTGAAGTTGCAATTTTATTTTAATTAAGTAATATTTTAAACTCCAACACCACAGAAGGTTTCACCACTCGACGGAATATGAATGTCAGAAACAAAGGCCAAGCAACAGGCAGATTAAAGACCATAAAACATGGCTATGTATGCTGTGCTCAGAAGCGTCCATATCAAAGACTTTGTGAAATTTCTGCCACAAGTTCCTGACTCAGTGTGCTCTTAAATAACATCCAGTCCTCTTATATAAAATCTTATGTATCATGTATAAGAGCCCCTTGCTCAGGTCCATTTAATACATATATATATTGCAGACACACCTGTTAGGCCTATGAAACAACCTCATATTGATATTTGATAAACTCCACTACTAATTTTTTATCTGTCTCTTTTTATCCTTTAAATGAGCTCTTAGTTAACCTATGATTGCATGTACTGTGTTCTGTTTCATTTTGCAGGTAAAGTTAGTTGTGTTTTACAAGCTTTTTTTTAGATTATTTTGTATTTCAATGTTATTTTTTTATGCATATTTTATTTAAGTTCCTTCCTCTGTTAAATCCATGTTAAAGTATGTTTAATTAAATTGGACAATTTATTATTGATTATTTTTTTTATTTATATATGTCAAAGATAAAAAGAAAATACTTCTGAATCCCTATTGAGAGTTTTCTTTTAATAAATTTGAAATGTTGTTAACTGCCATATACAGTGCTGTATTAAGATTTCCAGGGACCCCTGGCAAACTAACCTGTGGAGGCCCATGCTTCACATTAACAAACAGTCCATGTCATATACTGACACCTAACTGCTGATTTGCAATGGGAGAAAGAAAAAGCTTCATTTCCCTGTCAGCTTCAATGACTCTGAAGTTGTATTAGTTTCTGATCTTTAGTGTTCCTACAGCTGTGCATGAGGATAGATATCAGTGATCGAAATCTTACTATGAAGCACACTGTACCGGATCCTGGTTTACAAATATTAGGGGATTTAAGCAAATGGTGTATGTAAGGGCTTAAACTTGTTATATCTGTGCACAGAATATGTTACCTTTGTAAATTTAAATGTACAGACGTTTGCTCTATACATTTATTTTTACATCTGCAGGGCATCTGCAGGGGCGGGCTGGCATGGGTGCCAGAATATACAATGTCAGCCATTTGCANACCTACCAACTAATGTAATACCACCAGAAATCATTCAATACCATCATATATAGTAGTATCTAATACTACAAAGCATTAATTTTACTGCTTTCTTTTCAGTTATTAATAGTTTTTATTTTGATTTACCTGGTAGACTCCAACAATGAAGGTTAATGATGTGGCTACGGTTATGGCGTAACAGCTCTTATNACATATGGTTCCATTAGTTACAGTTGCATTGATTACTGCTGTGGTGGTTCCATCAGTAATATACCCTGCAGCTTTTAACTGTTTGTTCACAGACTCACCAACCATCAAACAGAGCACGCCATATGTCCCAACACAATTATGACGGGATGAAGCTGTGAGGAAATATATGATACAGCAGAAAAAGTTGGTGTAAAGTCCATATATAGGGTCTTGATTAGCTAAAAGGGAGTAAGCAATTGACTGTGGAATGGTGACAATGCCAACTATAATGCCAGAGGTGATATCCCCGGGTAAGTACTGCTTGATCTTATACCGTGGAAGCCATTTGAGCACTGGGAAGAGTGTAAAGAAAAAGTTGGCAATCAATTTTGGGCCACTTGTGCAGATTTCTCTAGTTTTCTCAGTGATAACCTCTTTGGTGCTGAGTTCTGGTTGGACATGTTCCTCTAGTTTCACATGCATATAATCAAATGAAAGAGAATCTCGATCTACTTCCTCTGAAGTGTCATTTATAGAGTCATCAAGGTCTCCAGCCTACAACATTAATTAATAAATGTATTAGTAAATATTTTACATAAATTAGTACAGTGAGTACAATTTAATAAAAAACAACACCGCACAAGCATTAATAAAGGCGTTACTCTCTGGGTGCAAATTAAGGGTATATCATATTTATTAGAACTATTGAAGAAATAGTTTGTATTGGTTCTATGGAAAGAAAAGAAAGATAANGCATTCAAGATGCACTCCTATATTGTATTATCTTCAATAATTGTATCTGCTGTTTCAAATCTTAACAAAGCTTACTTTGTTGTTTAACACACATATGCTTATAGAAACATTACATTATATCCATAGAAAACATTTTTGTCCTTTTCATAACCAGTGTTCATTTAATACATAAAAATATACAGTACATAGCAAATTAAAACATAAAATCTTGCCATAAAACCTAGTGTGAGGATAAGGACTGACCCCTGATATCCTTCTCCAAGCTATTCTCCTGCCTAACCATTGAGCCCTACTTACATACACTAGCCCCCGCAAGGGGTGCTTTTCACCCTTCCGGGCTGTATCTATCCCTCCCTATCACTTATTATTACACTATTGGAGATATATCATCCTACAATCAATAGTTACCACGCTTATTCATAAAAAAGCATTATAACCAATTAATTAAGAGAGAGGGAGGGAAAACAGGCTATTATTCCTTTTACAAGGATACATAAAATAACACAGATGTAAATAGAAGGAGAATTATCTGTCTGCTCATATATATGTTTACCATCCCTTGTATCGATGAGGTACTACCACTTTAAATGTCCATTCCTCCACGGCACAAAAGTCCTCCGGGAATGTAGCACACAGGGAGCTTTGGACAGATATAGTCATTCATCAGGGGTCCGGACCTCAACACAGGTATTGGCTCAATGCCCTGACGCGCGTTTTGCCCTTAATCCATGCTGGCTTTCTCAAAGGAGCACACGCATTTAAACTGAGTATTTTATGTACTGGGCATACCCTGAAAAATGCATGTGCTATTACCATAATCCTGACTAAACAAAAGTCATTGCTGTGACTACTTCAGAGGGGTACTTTGAGATAGTGAAGGGGTAGAAGGACATAGTAAATATAAAATAAGGGTGTGATCATACATTTGAACATGATCCAGACCCAAACTAATGGCAATGTAACCATTTTGTGAAAGTCTGGATCCAGACAAGAGTCCTAAATTGAGGTTTAATCACCAGAAAACCTTTGACAGCAGTTTTATATTTATTGCAGTGCCATAGCTTTTCAGTGATAATTTAAGTACATATTGTCTTGCTACATGATGGTTGAAACTGCATTTTGTTAAAATACACGTAACAGTGTTGACACTAATATTTAACTTTTATAGGAATAGTATATGTAAGAAGCAGAGCTATAAACAGTGTTTATCATGATTAATAATACGTTTGGCATTGTAAAATCACTGTTTATCTTAATTGGTATATAAGATCATAATTAATTAGTTGGCAAAAATAATTTCTGTTCTATGAGTGTGTGGTAATCACATTTGCTTTGTATTGAAGGCATTATTTTATTAATATGTATACATGAAGACATCATTTAATAACATATAACAAAACAAAACAAATTAAGTAAACTTTTCTTAAGGAACTATTTAAAATAAGTGAAATTATGTTAAATTTGAATTAATCAATAGTTAAATAGTATATTCTTAACAATCATATTTGTAGATTGACTAGTGCTAGGTGGCATGAGGCAATTTGATTAGAAATATGTAAGATTAATAATAATAATTATTATTATTTAATAAAAGAAATACACCAAAAAATATACCTATACTACAAAATATACCTATACACCATATAAAAGCTAAATGTGCTTGAAGTTTACTTTATAAATTACTTTACAAATTATAATAAATAAATAAATAAATATATATATATATATATATATATATATATATATATATATATAAAGCAGAAAGCAGAAACAAACCTGCACCATGATGTTTGACTTCTCTGTCTCGTCTTGTTCACAACTGAGAAGTCAAGTATACCATATGATGTGACAGATTTATTGCAGTATTTATAATAATGACAGCAACCAATCAGTCAACTGCATGTGAAAAATGAAAACATGACCACTGTTCGTTCAGGTTTAGGCTGTGGTTGTGAAAAGTATATTTAGCAAACACAAATTTACTGTTAATTCAAACAAGATAGAATTCCATTTAAAGTGTCTACAAAACAAATTCCTTTGCTATCTTAAGTTATTTTAGAACTGTCAGAAACATTTTTTAACTGAATTCCCTGAACTAGAATTTTGTGGTGCATAGTTATCAAGCTTTTGACAACTGGGTGGTTTGTAAGTCATATTTAAAAGCCAAACGTAAAAATACATTGGATAATATTTATAAATAAATTGCTTCATACAGTCTGCTGAATTGGATATTTTACCACACATAGGGGTATATTTACTAAGTGGTAAGATTGCAGTGAGATTGAAAAGTGGGGATGTTGCCCATAGCAACCAATCAGATCGAGTTCACATTCAAAATGAATAAAATGAAACTGAGAGTTTGAATCTGATTGGTTGCTGAGGGCAACATATCCCCGCTTTCCAATCTCACTGCAATCTCACCGCTTAGTAAATATACCCCAATGTGTGATAACTCACAAACATATTTTGACAGGACTGTTCCCAGCAACTATACCCCAAAAAACCTGCAAAGAAGACAGAAGATGCTGCAGCTCAGAGGACTCTCTGACAGCTCAGAGTTCCTAGTTCCTTAGATTTAGTATTAATGGTTGATCCCTGTAATATGTGTGGCTTTTGATAATGAAATATACTAATATATGAGCTGTAGTTTTTTTTGGCATGCATATTATTCTTGTCAGGGCTGGTGCAAAGCCTTTGGGCAGCCTTCTCTGCCTGCCCACCATCACCATTCCACCCACACGCACCACACCTTCCATCCTTACCAATGAAGCACCCAAGTTGTGAAAATATAATTACATTTATTTACATAACAGGAACAAGTGTTTTTACAGTGCCCGAGTAGAGATAAACCTTTACAAAACTGTGTGTCACAGATATAAAATTATATTAGTAACAGTAATTTTTGTCATCTGTCAAGTCCATCAAATGGTAAACAGAAAAATTGTGCATTGCATACGTGTATTAAGGCAAGTTTATGCTATTGACAGCATAAAGATATTCTTTAATGAGTTTTAACTTGGAAAAGCTACGTTCACCTCTTGCCACAGACACTGTGAGAGTCACTGCGAAGAGTGATAAATATATTGGGGACAATATCAAGGACGTTTAATACTTATCTTGGAAATGCATGATCAATGCTTTGCAATTCACTGCACATATCCCAAGCGTCAATATATTTATATCATTAGAATTCGCATGCTGTAAAACTTGCTCTAACTTGTGGCAATTTTCCAAAATTTGTTTTGCAAGATGTGGATATTATGTAATAAAATTGTTCTCAAGACTGTGAATAGGTCTTCATGAGTGAACTGCTTTCTCTTTCTACAAATACAAACTGGTTCTGGTTCAATATGTGTTGGTATTCTAAAACCCTCAGCAAGTTCATGTGACTCAGCCAATATTTTTGCAAATCTTTCATCACTCCTGCAATTTGTTAGAAATGTCCTTGTTTGGTTATGATATGTAACTGCATTGTGTACAGTCAAAGGTCATTTTTAAATATCCCAATGATGTGTTGATGCTGCCCTGCGACACAAAAGCAGGTGGAAAATAGTGGAAATCTAACAAGGAACAGTCAGTCATGGGCTCCTTATCCCACCTTGCTATGGACCTCGACAGAAACTGGAAAAGGCCGAAAGGGGAGTTTAGGCAACAACCCTGCAATTACCCCGGGCAACCTCCTGTTTGTCCACAAAAATTGTGAAACTCACAATCAAATGGAAAAACCACAGGGTATGCTATAAATCAATACATAATAATATGTAAAATATAATAATGATAATTGGGTCCAAACAGGTCTTTGGTATAGTTATTTTGGTTTTGACAGTTACTCTGACGAGTAAGATATGAAAACAATAAAAACTTTCCTCAAATAAATAAAGAAATACTGTACATATAGTGCACACTGTATCAAACAACCAGCACAGGTTCCAATGTAATCCTAAATTTCACTTGCTATGTATATCCAATAAGGTTTGTTTTCAGCAATCCAAGGAATCATCACTGATCCGTTATGGTCTCCTGTCCTGGATCTTATCCTCTGTCAAAGAAAGAGACAAGACCTAATGCAGCATGTTTAGGCTCTTCTCCTCCTTTTTACTCACAATATCATTTCTTTGGTGCATTACAACATCACAATCACTGAATAAGTTCCTCCTCAGACTGGGTAGACTCCCATAATTTCTAATTTCTGCTGTGATTATGTAGATCTATAAATCAAGTGGTAAAGAACTGCAAACAAGGTTCTCTGCCAAACCCTCCTATGTCTAAATTGCTTTATAAGATTTTGTGCTCTGATTTTCCATTTGATTGTCAGATTGTCTTGTATCTTCTCCCCCTTAGTTGTTTTCTTTGCTACCCTGTTTCCGCCATTCTATCTGTTCTGTTAGTAGTTTCCTTTGATACTCCTCTTCTGTTAGCACTATGGACACAGACAGTCCCTATTTGAGACTGCCCCCATATACTAGGGACCCCCATACTAGATTTTCTTGGATTCTCTCAGTCACTTAGTTCAGACACTGCTTAGTCATGACTCTCCCCTCCCCTCCCCCCCTAAGCGCTCCCATTTCCACTCATTCCTGAAATCCTCCAAAGCGGATATTGTTTTTCTGCAGGAGACCCACTTCAAGAAGGACCACCATGTCTTACTGTCCTCAAGACACTACGGTCTACTATTCCAACCACACCTTCAAAAGACTAGGGATGGCTATGCTGGTACAGGGTTCAGCCCCACTCACAGTCACCACATATGTCAGGGACACTGGGGGTTGTTTTCTCATACTGGTGGGTAAACTTAGTGCCTCACTTTAGCTAACATTTATGCACTCACTGAAGAAATCATCAAATCAATCAGAAAGAGGCAGCAGACTCAACAGCTAATTGCCCTTACATACAACTTCAGGACCTGGAACACCAACATCAACGCACCCACTCCCCAACCCTGACCCAACTGATCCAGTTCAGGTATAAACTGAATCAGGCTAGGACAAAAACTGTATGAGAAGGGCAACAAGACAGACAACTTTTTGACCAATAGTCCTAAAGCCAAGCAGCCATCAAATGCAAGCCATCAAATTGCAAGCCATCAAATGCATTTGTGACTCTATTCTACTCTATCTTTTGACCCTAGGGCCATCAACAGCACTTTCTGCTCCTTCTATAAATCTCTCTGTAGCCTACCTTTCCTTAGGGGCCCTACCTCACACCTGACTGCTACCCAGGCTTAGCAGGACTTTTGTCACTTACCTCAACTCCCTCCCTTTGGGGTCTCGCTCTATATGCTGGCATTACTGAAGAGGAGTGGGTTGGTCACCTCTTCAAAAAACCGGACACAGCCCCTGGTCTTGATGATCTGAGATGTTTCGCTGAAATCCTCCTAGGCTGACGCAACTCTCCATGGGGAACGATTTCATCCCTCCTTATCTGTGTCTACGAACATGTTGATTCCTAAACAAGACATAGACCACACCCTGTGCCCCAAATACCGTCTCATCTCCCTGCTGTACACCAACATCAAACTGTTTGAAAAAGAAAAAACTCAGAAAAATTTTAAGTTTATCCCTCATTGACCAGCACTGAACAACACTTGCCATTCATACCAACTCACAAAACCCTCAGGCCTACTGGCCTTGGACACCAGCGTCTTCTGACCTGACTCCCCCCGACATCCAGGGAGTATCCCTTGGCACAGCCCAATACANAACTTTGCTGTTTATGAAAGACGTCCTCTTAACACTCATCAATCATGGAATATATCACGGGTCTCTAACACCCTGTCTAAATACCATAGGGTTTGAACAGCATGGTTTAGTTTTAACTCCGCTCCGGAGCCTGGGCTACTCCTGGGAGGAGAGGGTAGTACGAGAAGAAGTGGTAAAGAGGAAGTGATCTGTCTCATGATCCTGGGCATCAATTGCACTGGTCTCAAAAAAGATGGCTCCGGGTCTCTTTTGAAATCTGCTCAAGTTGGCGAATATTTTTGCATTATTATTGATTGTACATTGATTGTATTGTTTCTAATTTTACTAAACTGCGAGATAAACAGTAGGACTGTTTCCCATAGCAATCAAGCTTGTGCTCACATTCTCCAGTATGTAAAATGAAACTGGGAAGTTGATTATGATTGGTTGCTATAGGCAACATCCCCACTTTACCAGTCCCGCAGTTAAGTAAATTTAGGCCCAGATGTAAGCCACATTGAACAGATGACTATTATTCTTCGCTTTGTTAATAAAGCTTTAGAAATTGAAGACTCTGAACCTGTATCAATAAAAGAACATTTCAACTGATGTTAGTATGATGGACATTATCCTTTACAAGTTAAGAGAGTTAGGAGAGTTTTCTGTTGAGAACTTGCATGGTCAGGGCCATGATAATGAGCATTGGGTTTTTGATTTTTAACTGAGAACAAGCAGGGCAGTAACTATAATAATGAGACACCACAGTCTGCTCCTACTGCTATATAATAATGAGACACCACAGTCTGCTCCCCTGCTGTATAATAATGAGACANTATAATAATGAGACACCACAGTCTGCTCCCCTGCTGTATAATAATGAGACACCACAGTCTGCTCCCCCTGTGGAGACACCACAGTCTGCTCCTCCTGCTATATAATAATGAGACACCACAATCTGCTCCCCTGCTGTATAATTTTGAGACACCACAGTCTGCTCCCCTGCTGTATGATAATGAGACACCACAGTCTGCTCCCCCTGCNGAGACACCACAGTCTGCTCCTCCTGCTGTATAATAATGAGACACCACAGTCTGCTCCCCTGCTTCCCCACATTCTCCATTGTGTAAAATCTTGAATCTTGAATCTGATTGGTTGCTATGGGCAACATCCCCACTTTCCAATCTCACTGCAATCTCACCGCTTAGTAAATATATCCCTTAGGTTTAAAACCATATCATGCTAGTTATAAAAAAAGGCTTCACATGATTTAAATGTTATGTCTATGAGCATTCAATCTTGTAACAATGCAAGGAAAAATGTTGAATGGAATGTTATGTATGGGTTTTGTTGTTATGTATTGGTTTTAACATTTGCAAATATGACAGTAGTGGGAAGAAACTCAGTGAACTTCGAGTTACAGATGTACATCTACTTTATCTTGTATATATATTTGTCTGCTTTGGAAAATATTTCTTTATGACAGATTTATATCTGGTTACCTAACATTTTTTCTAGAAATAGCAGATATACAATGCAAATTACAGTGAAATGCACCAGCATTCGACAATGCTAAACACACTCCAGTCACAGAAATAAACTTAATCAACATTATCTCATTAAGCATGTTAAGCAAGTAAAAGTACATCTGATGCCATATAGAAGATATAAGTACATATAGAGATTTGTATTACCGACCAACATCGATTACTGACCATGTTCAAGTCTTATATATGCTTAATATATATCATTGTACTGATGGCATTCCTGTGTGGGTTTACTTCTTCACTGCATCTTCAATGCAGGATTGCCCTCCCAGAGTGGGCAAAACCATGTTGAATAGCAGGGGAGATAAAATTAATGCTATTTTTGCATTTTGCACACAGATATTGACCAGTGTCCGCCTGCTTTTTGTACAGAACTGCTGTGTCTTTGCATTGAGCATGTGCAAGCATGGAAAATGCAGCCACAATGCTCGATTCTCCCCTCAGTGCGTCCGCGCTGTACAAAGTTCAACAAATGGGAGTTCCATGATATTTGAAGTCATTTTTTGGGTGAGTCGAGGCTAGCGCACATCAATCTGAATTTCACTCTTTCATCCCATCTGACTTCTTTTGTGCACCTACCTAGGGATGGTTTTGTGACTGTCACCTAGTCGTATAAATAGCAGCAGGAAGTTATGACTTATTTCCACTATTTGGATTGGTACTGCATTCACATTTGTTACTGGTGTGTATTTTTGAATTTTTTTCCACAATACTTTTGTTTTGTTTTGTTTTTTGTGTAAAGTAGCTTTAATGTTCTTTTGTAAGCCTGAAGAAATAAATGATATCTATTTCTATTGTGTTAAAAATTCCAAGGTATGTTTTTTTTGGTTGATTTATTGTTATAAAAAAAAATTTATTTCAAATTTTACATTTTAAATATAAAAAAAATTGTAGTATGTTTACTATTTTATAAAAAATGCTAATGTTCATGTAACATTAAACAATATCTTAAATTTACGTTTTTAAACCAAAAATTTAATTTAATTTCATTTATTAGTGACATATTTTTATACAAATAAAAAAGTGGTAGAAATATAAACATACACACATACAGAGAAAAATAAAATAAGAAACAGCAAAAGAAAGCAAAGGTAGTTACAAAGACAACAAAAACCAACACATTTGTGAAAAATGTTGAATACAAGATGTACATTTGTATGCAAAAAAAAAGATGTGCGCGATTCAGAGTAGTGTTTTGGCAAAAAAAACACATCCACACTACACTTGCACTGAGTTTGCACAATATCTCCATTATGTCTGGATCTTGTCTATAGTAGGTTGATTGGCTTCTGACAAAATAAACCCTAGTCTGTAATCTCCAATGGAGCACGGGCTGTACAACACTCTAGAAATGATGGTGCTATGTAAACAAATACATAATGATGATTTACAATACAGTAATGTACATCTGCATATAACATGCATCAGAATTTTGGATGACCATCAGAAAACATTGAACCTACATGTAAATCTTCTGAGACAAGAGAGCAAGAAGAATACTTTATGAAATGGAAGCAAAGAACCAATAGGCCTGAGTTGTAATAAATGCCAGGCTGGGGCCTGTCTCCCCTCCATGCCCCCCTTCTTTAGTGAGGTAAGGTCAGGCCATTAAGTTTAGCCAATGGGGTATTAGATAGTGGGTGGGGGGTGGGTGGGGGATTAACCTTACCTATACAATTTGATTTCCAGATTCCTCCTCACTTTCCAGGATTTTTCTTCCCTCCCTCCCTTCCCTCTCTTTTCCTTCTTTCTTTCCTTTCTTTGTCTCATTTACTTGATTTCCTTTCCAGACGGGGCACTGTGCAGCAGTGGCAGTGGGGGTCATTAGTTTAAACAGCGCTAATTGTTAAGGGTTTTAATGGCGTGCAGTCGTATGGTAAGTATATAGGGGGTTAGTCCCTGCGGCTGGACCCAAAGTTTGGACACTCCATTGTGAATGGGTGATCCCGGTTGCTCTATGAGCAGGTTTATTTAGGCTATCTGCTATCTGCCACATTGTTCAGCGCCTGTCAAGTTATAGTTTNAATATTTAGANTAGGTTAAGTATTTAGGATAGATATTAGGCTGACCTCCACTGCCCCTGAGCCACCTTCAGCCCACTTCCAAATTATATAGTCGAATTCACAATTAGTGAATAACAATTCTAATTAGGCTCATTTTAAATAAATAAGGTGTCCACTTTTTAAGTCCAATTGCAATGTGTCAGTGTCTTTATTTTGTGTCAGCGTGTTTATTGTCTCCAAGTTATTGTCTCCAGGGAAGGGGGTCGGGGAGGGAAGACAGGTCATCAGCCGCTTCTATAACTGCCTAGGTGAAACAGCATTGTATTGCTGCGGATNGCCTGGAGCCTACTGGCAATTGCTGGGGCCGCTCAAAACTCTGGCTCAGCTCCTAAATGTTTCCAAAATATAAAAGAGAGATTTGATTTGTTTGTTTTGACCCATTTGCAGGATGAGAAGAGCCTTTGCATTCAGTGTCAACTGTGACTGATAGACTAAATAGACAAAATAATAACACTAATAATCCCATTGATGAAACAGCGAGAAGCCACGTTCAGGGAGTAAACACTGAATTGTGGAAAACTTGGTGCCATATTTTGGAATACTAGCACTGTTAGTGCCTCTGTGTGTTTGGAATAATACACAAGTTTCAGCTTTTCTTTCTATGCATGAGTCTGATCATTTGACACACAGAGCGGACACACAGATCCCATAAGAGGCTAAACACCCAGCCCTCATTGATTGCAGTCAGGCCAGTTTGTGAAAGCTGTACAGAATTTTGAAACATCTTGAAAATCAGTGTCAGAGTCTCTAGTGTCTTATATTAACATAGATGTTAACTGCGGGAGAGGGCACAGAAAGCGGCAATCCAGTCTGCACTACAGGTTTTTATATTGTACCTCTAATGGGGTTATATAGATATAGTTGGGCTATACAGCTAGACAGAGGGGTCATATAGATACATGGGACAGAAAAAGAGTTTATATAGATATAGAGGACAAATGGTGTTCTGTAAAATGAGGGGTTAAATAGGTAGTAAAGGATAGAATAGGGTTGAATAGGCACAGAGGATATAAATGAATATGTAATTAGTATGTAGACAGAAAAAGAAATATGAAACTCACATATTACTGAATTTTGTATTGTATGGGAGTCACAAGGAAGCGGTCTGTATTGTATGGAGGTCACAAGGATGTTGTCAGTATTTTATGCCGGTCATAAGAATGTGGTCTGTATTGCAAAGGATACAATGGTATACAGGATATGCTTTCTTTTATTGTAGTTTCACTATTGTGTTCTGTATCTTAAGAGATTTACATGGTTACTGGACAATGTATGATGGCATAAAACAGAAGCCGCAAATTTATAGTTTGGAGATGGGCACTGAACCACCTACAGTAGCACCAATCGCGGCTGATGACAGAGCTCAGTCATCATTAATACTTAAAACTAAAGCTAACTGAAATCCAGAATGAATGCAGAAGAGGTTCAGTGTACTAAAACAGTAAAGAAGCCCTGCGAGGGTTGATGAATTACAACTAAAATTTCTACTTGTCATCTGAAGACTGTGTCTAGGAGAAAGTTCAAATTCTAGTTGAAATTGTGAATTCCTATCTGCTGTCACCACTGTCATAGATTCACTGTCTGGGTGATGCAACATGACAGGTGTGTCTGGAGAACTCTGCTTCTTGCTAGCACTAATACTCTATATGTGGCTAAGATGATTNTGAAGTCGTCTTAGCTCTAACTGTGCTTAGTGTTATGGTAAGGCAGTGTGTATTTTATGCTGGTCACTAGGATGTGTTCTGTATTGTGAGGCAGTCATTGGCATGCACTCTGCATTACATAGTGATATTAAGGATGTGCATTATTTTATTGTGGTTTCACTAATAGGTTTTTAATTTTAAGAGGTTTACATGGTTCCGGTCAATGTAAGACGGTCACTTGTGTAAAACAGAGCACAAATGTATAGTTTGTAGGTGGCAATGTACATGTGCCTCCCAGGCCGTTGCCCCTGAA
This sequence comes from Platyplectrum ornatum, assembly GCA_016617825.1. Lineage (NCBI taxonomy): Eukaryota > Metazoa > Chordata > Amphibia > Anura > Limnodynastidae > Platyplectrum > Platyplectrum ornatum. The sequence continues at coordinate 8,764 of JABWIB010001912.1, read as the reverse complement.
GCTTCTTGGGGCACGCTGGCTCTTTGCATAGCACTGCTCTCAGAATGCTGATTGATGGATCATGCTGAGGCTATCCACCAAAAGAAGAAAATAGAACAAACTCGAACACTCTGCTAAATACTACATACTGCTTATTGTCTTTATATAGTGTAAGAGGTGCTACTCAACGCCCAATAATAACTTCGACAATAGGAGAAAAAAAGAAGGGGGAAAAAGGCAATCATAAGTGCCTTCAAGTATCTTGTTTTGTAAGTATATACAAAACAAGAGGAGTGAAAAAATGGGAAAATATCGAGAAATAAAGAAATAATGAGATCTGTGATTGGTATGAGGCTAAATAGGCATAATTAAAAAACTATTCAAAGAAAAATCAGAAAAAAATATATATATTTATATCTATAAATAACACCGGTATAATAAGAAACACTGATAAGTAGTTAAAGTAGGTAAAAATGAATACTAACATTTATAAGTACCAATATTATTATTTTTTTTATCTAATTAGCAGCCGTATTCCTCTCAACTATACTATTGCTGATAATAGGACAAATAAGCAGAGCAGAGCTGGGAGGAAGAGAGAATATGATAGAAGCTTTCTAATAACAATAATAATGTATTGTGGCAAATATGCTAGTTTAGGTTCTTTACTAAAATTATGGAGATTGAAGTTTCAAGATCACTCAAGTAAATTATAATGCACAATAAAAATGACTATTAACCATAAAGATTTACTTATAATTACTTTTCTGAATATTAATTGCTTTTTTTAGTATTTGATTAGATCTGCAAATTTCACAATTGTTCCAAAACAACATGAACATAAATCACTACAGTTATCATTTTATAATTCATTATTTAATTAGATCTAAAAACAGTAAACAAAAATCCTAAAGGCGGCCATTCTCGAGAACAACTTCGTTCTTGTGTAATATCGACACCGACACCCTAGGGAAAACCGCCATGTCTGCGGGCCATCCACTGAACAATGTTGTTCTCATGATGGCTATAGGGAATAAAGAAAACTTATAAAAAAATAGAGAAAAATGAAATAAAAATATACTCACTGTCCAGATGTCTTCGCTGGGCATCAGAGCGGTGATCGTTGGATCACTGATGTCATTTGTTTACGTTTCTCTGCGTTGGGGATTTTTGTGGCCATCCATGGATCGATTTTTTTCCAAAGCCTACAAATATCATGGGTTTTGGGTACAATTCGGCCTGTGAATGGCCACCTCAAGAGGTACCTCTATAAATGGACATATTGTAAGTTTATTGTGCTGCACACATGAAGGAGCTCCGTCTTTATTTACCCTTAATGATAACATGAATTTAAATCTAAAATTCATAATGCAGAAGAGGTTCATCGTGTCAACATAGTAAAGAAGCCCTGTGAAGGTTGATTAATTACAGCAAAAAATTCTACTTGTCATCTGAAGACATCTGTCATCTGAAGATTGTCTCTAGGAGAAAGTTCAAATTCTAGGTAAAATTATGAATTTGTGTCTGCTGTCACCCTTCCTAGATTCACTGTTTGGGTGATGCAACAGGACAGATAAGTTTGAAGAAGAAACAAATGATTCTGGATTAGGCTTAGCTCTAAAAGTTAAACTTTGCAAAAATTGTATCTGTGCTTAGTGTTATTGACAATATAACAGAAGAATGTCAATTGCAATTGTATCTACATTCAGCACTAAAGTTACTGTTTCCATCCCTGTGTCTGTGTACATTTAAATGTAGCTTTCACACGTATACTATTTTCTAATGGGTTAAGGTGGCCATTCACGGGAGCGAATATCGCAACGAAGTAGAATTTTTCGGTCATGAGTCAAAAACTCGTTGCTGTGGATGGTCACGATTTGTGCTTGTTACTAATGATTCTCGTGACTGCACTAGTTGGTAGCGACAAATTTATCATTCTGAATTTCCGATTGATTATCGGTTCGGGGGTCATTTGTCTTGCTGTGGATGGCAAAGACCGACATTGCTACCGATGTTTTCTATGTGTTTTATGCACGTCAGGAACGAATTTCATAGAAACATAGAAACATAGAAAGTGACGGCAGATAAGAGCCACATGGCCCATCCAGTCTGCCCAGTTGTGTATTTTAAAACTATACCAACCCAAATTTATTCTATGTTTTGTTTGACAATACCCTTATATTTATCCCAAGCATGCTTAAACTGTTCTGTAGTATTAGCCTCCACCACTTCTGATGGGAGGCTATTCCACTCATCAACTATCCTTTCAGTG
>JABWIB010001911.1:25001-48433 GCA_016617825.1 Platyplectrum ornatum | reverse complement strand
AACATAAGTAAGTTAATAGCATGTAAAGTATGGATCTGGCCCATTGTCTAAATCAGAACCATTATATTAAAATATATATATATATAGAGAGAGAGAGAGAAAGAGAGAGAGAGAGAGAGAGAGAGAGAGAAAGAGAGGGAGGCAGTGACACATAATCTGAATCAATTGCATGTCATGTTTGGATGCCGTGTATATGATGTCTTGCTGTATTATAAAATAATCACATAACTTCAAAATAAATCTGAATACCTTCCAGGCATTGCAGTTGGGTTACAGCCCTCTCTCACACTGCATTGTGTCTGCTCAATTTATCAGAACACATCCAACCTATCCAGAGCAATGACATCCAGGGGCTGGGATCAATCCATAAACTGGTGTTCCCTCCCAATAAAATGTATAGCATTGGCATTCCTTCTAAACATGTAACGTCCACATTTGTGTATTGCAAAGTGGAAACGTAACACTTCCCCAATCTATGAGTTATCTACTGTATGTATTGAAGACAAGATGGAGATAGATGGAGAAGGGGGCTCACCATATTGTCACAGACAGGAAAGTACCATAACATTAAAACACCATGGTCTTGAGTCGAATAGACTTGCTGTGTTCATCTTGATGTTTGTAATGTAACNCATCTCTGTATCTTTGCTTAATTAATGGATCCCATAGTTTTAATATATACGATGTGTACTGTGTATATGGAGTACACAGAAATACCATCCCTAGAATGTGAGNAGGATTCGGAACAGCTGTCTGCAATGGAGCTATTGGGTGATGTGAATTTTTTATTTTAATAAGATGCCACATTTCATTTATATGGCAATCTACGCATGAGCGTCTATGCTAATTATAGACAGATGGAATAAAGATTACCATCATCACTGCCATTAATAAAACTAACTGCACAAATGCAAATGGATAATGGTACCCAAGGTCACACGGAGAATCTCCTCCAGAATTATGATCAAATAAAACNTTATCACACTGCACTATATTCTGTCATTTCACGGGAGAAACAGAANAACTTTAAACTACTTGTAAAGTTACTGTATATTCTGCAACTTGAAAGATTTTTCATTATTGCAGGTAACAAGTATTTACTGCAAGGTATAGTATTTATTTTTCCTACTAGTTAATATTTCAAATAAATTAGAGTTGCCTCTAATCTTAATAATTAAAAACTATATCTGGGTCAGCGCAGCATTGGTGAAGGCCTTGCTCATGCAATAAGCAGTGACCTATAAAGNGCATTGGTACTTGTCTCTTTCTGCCACTAATGCCTGCCTTTANACAGTGTTTATCTCAGTGGTTGTCAAACTCTTAATTCAAGGCATCTTTTGGGCCTCCATCATTATTTTAAAGGCAATCCAAATAATTACCAAACATTTACATTTTTCGGTCATAAATATTTAGATGAGGACAACAAAACTTATTATTAAGTAATTTGTGCAGATTATCACAAAATTGAAGGAAAAATATTTTTTTATATAATATTTGTATAATGATATTTCTTAAAGATAATCAATTTAAAGTGCTAATTAACAGGAATGAGATCAAACCAAATAAAAATATACACACACATATGCTTGGTTATCAAAGAACTTCATCTTATATATTTAAAAGCATGTGTGCGCCTGTTATGTTCTACACAGCCGTTCAAACATTGGGGCCGAAATTTACTAAACTGCTGGATTAGAAGTGGGGATGTTGCCCATAGCAACCAATCCCATTTAAGCTCTCATTTTCATTTTACATACTGGAGAATGAGAGTCCAACTTTACCAATCCCGCAGATTTNTTTAGTAAAAAGTGAGCGGATTTAGTTAAATATTTATGTGCTTGATGAAGTTAAGTAAAAGTCACAGCGCTGGAAAAATCTATGTATTTAACTGTTAAATTCTAACTGTTTCCTGGATGCTCCACTACTATAAGTACTTGAGGATAGGGGTGAGGTTCCCTATATAAATAAATCACAAACTGTACGCATGTGTGCTGGTTCTTTATTATGAAGGCAGCCCAGCAGTGCTGCACCTGTTTATAGTATCAGTAATACAGAAGAAAGCAGTTCAGCTACATAGTTTGGAATTATCAGCACACTATCTCTCTGGCACTAGCAAATATTCTTTCTCCATCTGTTGGTACAATAGGACACATGAAACCTGCGCTCTGTAGCCGGCTTATGATTACCGCATTCCAGCTTGTAAAATATGATGTTGCTGCTTAAATAACCTTTCTAGTGTTATGTATATAATACTCTATACAGCATCAATAACTCTTCATTTGGATTGTGCTGTGACAGATTCCAATAAAGCTGTGTTTATATATAAACATTTTTCATGGCATATTAAAAACCACACTTACAATAGTTTCCGTTGTTATTTTACAAGATATACATTTCATCATTTATCTACCATTTTTTTTTTACAATATTTACTATATCAATGTGTTAAATCACACTGGGTTATTGTGGAATACATGTATATGTTATTGCCTGTCTGATTAGCCACATAAACTCCATTACAATAATAGCAATGATAATAATAAAACTTTAGTAATACTTTACTAATACTTTAGTAATGCCCGCTATACTGCATAGTAAATACGGGAGACTTATACAACAGGGTTTGATACAGTCTGAAACGGATGAAATATAATAATCACCTAAGAAGAGAGACAGGTTTAGGAGGTGCTAAAAGACCACCAAGAGCGTAACTTTCTTTGCCTTCTCAGAGAAGATGGATTGTTCCAGTTGTTGGCGTTGTGGAAATTCCTCGCAGTGTTGGCAGTTACGCAGCAGCAAGTTATTACGCTCCCTGCTGATCTTTGGACAGTACACATGATAGATTTAACGGCCACCATCCATACTCCAGACCTTGGCGTTTCCTAGTGCTATTGTGTTTTTTCTGCTTATGCTGCCCAATATTTATCACACACACACAACTGTACAAAAGAGAGGGAGTGGGTGAAACCAAGAGGTTAGGGGGTCGTGGACAGAAGTGGGATAGTTGGAGAGAGCACAGGTGAAATATATTATTGCTTGTATTGATTTCAATTTTGTTTTTTTGAATGGTGAACCGTATCGAGGCCCATGTACAACAGTCTACCTACTCATGTGCAATGCCTAAGTAGTCCGTGCTAGCGTACTGGGAAATTTGTGAACATGGCGGTTACATATTGGAGAGCACTACAATCCATCCTGGTTGCCATGTGGGAATCCTTTACTACATTAAAAGTAAATGTAACCACATGACCACAAGCGCCTGAATATTTTTAAATGAATGTAAATTGGAACAAAAATTTAGAGCTCTACTTATAAAGATCATTTTCAGGTGATAATGTTCTGGTTCTGAAATGCTGGAGATATGATGTGATGTTTTTACTGACCTCTTTCCATAATAGTCACCAACCTGCAAGTATAGGTGCAAATATATTTTGGGGACGTAGGAATGAATAAGGAACCCAGCAATTGTTTGACATCTTGAAATGTGGCTGATGGGCACGAAAGGATATTTTACTATTTCAATTTCAATTCAGTTTCCGCAAGTGTCCTAAACAAACCTCTTGCACATACTAAACAAACACTAATCTGCAGGCTACAGCACTTCAATGACTCAACCTAATCAGAAGCTGAAAATCATAAACCTTCTTAGACAGCCCATTTCAGAAAGATGACTGTAACCGGCAGATTACAGGCTGCAGATTGTATTGTTTAGACAGGTTGTCTGGGCCACATACCAAGTAACAGACAGACATTACGCCAAGAATTGTAGTAGAACATACGACTGGAATAACTATAGTTCTCTGTCTATACAAGTTCATGCTGTCATCCAATGCTGTAGCCGGTAGAAGATGCCAAGGCATGGTCTATAAATATCACTTTTTCCTGCTGCTCGGTTAGCAATTTTCTGTTTGCCAATCACAGATGCCAGCACTGCAGGGCACATACATAACCATTACACTGAATAAAGCTGGCAATGTCTAGGAAGAAATCAGACCCCGCGTTGAAACAAATGTAAGTTTCGTCTTCATAAGGATGCATTTGTTTTACAGGCAGAATAACTCTGAGTGATGGTCTGCCATGCAGATACCATCTCTGAGGGACCACTCCTTGGCAGACAATTTGCACTAGACTAGTCCAGCGTCTTCAAGGTGTCTGACACAGTTGACATTCAGAATTTGTAGGAAAGAACATGATAAACTACATTTTATAATTAATAACCACAGAGATTAATGAAATTTCAGTATGGGACAAAAAAAAGAGAACAATTGGAGCATAAATTAGTTTTCAGTAGTACCTGCAGTAATTATGGTCTCCCAAACCTCCCTCACCATTGGGGTATTTCAATGTGTTGTATGGATGCTGAAAAGTCTCGTTCCAGAACAGGCAAGGCTTGCCGAAATCCAACGAGGTCTGGTTCTGTGTTCCTCTATAATCAGCCCCGTTAACAGTGTAACATTCTTTAATAGAAAAATAAAAGGGACAGTTAGAGATAATGTACACGTGATACCATATCGTAGCCCTCTCCAGAACATTAATCCCACATTCAAATCCCATAAGTACGGTTGATATTTTTTTAAGCACTCTTATATGCAGTTGTGGCATATATTTATGTACTCAAGATTATACTTCCCGAATAGAAATGTATGTATTTAAATCATTATTAAATATATTATTACTCCCCAAAGTACATTCCAAGACCTATTTAATAAGGTTGTACTTTGCACCCAACTATTAATTCTTGACCTGTCATGACACATAATACTTATACTACCCACATAAGTGTGTGAAATTTTCACATTACTATGCACAGTGGTCAAAGAAGTGATGGTATGACATACCACCATATAAACCCCCAGTTTCAGCCACTATTATTCTAATGTTCATTAAGAAACACTTATTTCATTGGAATTGCAATGGAAGACAGAAATAAAGTAAAAGGCAACTACAATATCTAAAATCGGNGCAGTTTCCTTTTGCTGAATATTTNTAATAGGAACTTTTTGAAGTAAGAGCACCTCTAATGAAGCATTCAGACAGTCTTTTACAGCAGAGATGGCAGAATGTTAGCAGATGAGTAATCAATAGATTTCAGTGTAGATTGCATTGCTGTATATTGCAATCAAGAACTATACAGGTGAAGACTATCTTTCTGGAAAGTATTGTATATACTTTATATCAGAAGAAACATAATAGGGAAGGTTCACTTCAAGGCTGCCTGAAATTCCATTTGAAATGTACAATGGCACAAGAAGAATAGTCCTGTATGTAAAATCGTCTTATATTCAATGTAGAAAGGATCAGTTACCTCCACAGTATAGTACAATAAAGGTATGGATTCTATATTATGTCAAACAGAAAACTTGGCAGTTCTGAGTGATGCTCCTTTAAAACCATATTGGCAAAACATATGAAACAGACCATACCTCACTGTACATTGCAATATAAGTCTCCACCCCTTCATATTGCATAGTTTGAGATTGAGATGATAATTTTTTATAGTTCTGAAAAGGGATAGGTTTAGATCTTTAGGCACTCATGACTGAAGCTGGCCATACATTAGACAATTATTGTTCCAATTTTGCAATGATTGTAAATTGGACGAAAAATCTTTCTAATGTGTGGTGCCAATTTTTTGTAACACTGCACAATAATTGTTTCAGAGAGGCAATCAGACAATCATTTTATATTTTGTTCTGTACAAATGATTATCTTTTGAGACATACAATATTGGTGTGTGTATGGGCATTTCAGATAATCCTGAATGATTTTGCTAGTATTTGTATAACTCCCTTGACTTCTACAGACGATACAGCAGCAGAAAAATTGTGTCCTTGCTTCTTTTTTTTTTCTCTGAATAATAATTGCTTTAATGTGTGGGGATGGTGCACTGCCAATATTGACAGTTTGGCAACATTAATTTTAAGCCAAGGCACCTAATTTCCCCCCCCCAAAAAACTGGGATAACTTATGCCATCATACAGGACAATGACTCGAGTATAAGCCGTGGGGTCACTTTCGGCACATAAAAATGTGCTGAATAACTAGGCTTATACTCGAGTGTATACGGTAATTACTGCATTATGTTTGAAAAAGGTTATTTTGTTACCACTGCATTTCAGCAAGAATCAAAAGGATGGCGTCATCGGTGTAAGCACCATTGCCCTGTAAGAGGGTAATTAGCAGCTGGAGGTGCAAATGTTAAAACTGTACACAACTCCTTGAAGGGAGCTGTCAGAGAGGGACATCTGATTATAGTAAAATGATAATGTAGGTGTTTCCCAAAAGTATATCATCAACACACACATTAGATCTGAATGACGAATGAGGATCTGAATGTAACCTGTACAGGAATAATTTATCAGCTCCACACTGTCCATTACCTCCACACCTTACACAGGAGATTATTGTAATGCCAAATACATGGCAAATATATGTGTCAGCATTAAAATATACTATAACCCAGACCTCAAACCTAACCACTAACCAAGAAGTCAGAAAGGTCACCCCTATGATGCAAAATCTGTTCTTAGTTTGGTTTACAGAGAGGGATGGATTTTGGGTCGTATGTTGGTTTTCCTTCAATTTTGGGTTTACTTGCATTATGTCTTTTATACAATTATGTTAGTGATGTACATTAAAACTGACAATTTAAGCGGGTGAGGCAACATAATTTATCTGCCACCAATCTCCAGCTAAACGCCATTTGATTGTTGCACCATTTGATTGAGCCATTAGTATGACACAAATTGTCAACAGTAGTAAAAATACATACATGTACAAGTGAGCACTTTAATACACCGCACATTACAACATGGAAGAACAAACAGGTAAAAAAAGCAACCCGATGAGGATATATGGCAGTGCCACATTTCAGGTTCTGTGTTGTGAAGGTAGACGTGACCATGGTTAGAAACAGTTGTCTATCACGATTCACAGCAGGATGGTTGTAGAATACTAATTGACCTTCCGAGTTTTCCCCAATGCTATGCTGTGCTGACCTGATCTACTTACTGAACTGGTAGTGCAATGGAAAAACAGGGTTCTGTTATGGCTAGTTATAAAGGGTGCTCAGGTCATTTATTTTTAGGCCCCTACCTTAGTGTCATATTGCCACTTCTGTCTGGCACACTAACAGGCCAGGCATCAGAACAATGTATGCAGCTTTAAACACCAGAGAGCAGAAAAATACAAGCTTGTAAAACAAAACATCCAGTGCTCATGACTGAATGAATCTGCCTGAGTTAAACCTGATCCTCTAATTAAATTTCTTTTTAATGTTTTCCTTCTGATCTCTTGTTCTCCCGCCCAGAATTTTAGGATAATGGATTCCATGTCCTCTTCTCACACATCTGCACTTCATCTATGTAGCAGGTTGTGTGACTTTTACCTGTGGGGTCCAGACATTGATTTTATAGGGGTCTATTCCATGTGTGGACTCTTTCCTGGAAGCCCTTTATCCCTGAAATGGATGAGCAGCTTACTGAGTACAGGCTCAGAGGAGATTCGCTATGGAAGTCATTAACAACTAGTTGACAGTGTTTTTGGGAAGTTGAAATTACTACTGAGAAAAAGTCTGTCACTGGACAGCAAGTGATGGGAAATGGGAACAAGTGAACTTTTTAGGGATTTAAGAGAATATTGTGCTTTTTCATTCATATTTAAGTGCAAATTGCAGAGGTAAAAGCAGCAGTCTAGAAATAGTATATGTATAGGACATGCAAACTACCATGGGACCAGATGCACCTACGAAATTACACCTTCACAACATGCTTGCATGTCTCCAGCCATCCCTACAACCCAACTTTGCATGTCCCCAGCCAGCCATCCCTACACTCCATCTTTGCATGTCCCCAGACAGCTATCTCTCAACCCCACCTTTGTGTGTCTCCAGCCAGCCATCCCTACACCCCACCTTTGTGTGTCTCCAGCCAGCCATCCCTCCACCCCACCTTTGTGTGTCTCCAGCCAGCCATCCCTCCACCACACCTTTGTGTGTCTCAAACCAGCCATCCCTCCACCACACCTTTGTGTGTCTCCAGCCAGCCATCCCTGCACTTCATCTTTGCGTGTCACCAGCCAGCTATCCCTCCACCCCACCTTTGTGTGTCTCCAGCAATCCCTCCACCAAACCTTTGTGTGTCTCCAGCCAGCCATCCCTGCACTCCATCTTTGCATGTCACCAGCCAGCTATCCCTCCACCCCACCTTTGTGTGTCTCCAGCCATCCCTCCACCAAACCTTTGTGTGTCTCCAGCCAGCCATCCCTACACTCCATCTTTGCATGTCCCCAGCCAGCTATCCCTCCACCCCACTTTTGTGTGTCTCCAGCCAGCCATCCCTCCACCAAACCTTTGTGTGTCTCCAGCCAGCCAGCCATCCCTCCATTCCACCTTAGTGTGTCTCCAGACAGCCATCCCTCCACCATACCTTTGTGTGTCTCCAGCCAGCAATCCCTCCACCCCATCTTTGTGTGTCTCAAGCTATCATGTGTCTCTCCTGTCATGACTGAATCTGTAGTTTCCTTTCCTCCTTCCTTCCTCCATGGTGCACACTCTGCTCCGTGACCTTGAACTCTGTTGTGTATTCTTTAACACCTGGATCACTTGTCATAAATTAACCATCCACCAGCTGGTGATGAGTGGAGGTACCCACTTTAAGGCCATCACATGATGCTGTCAACACCCCTTGCGCCCTATGTTATAGCACAATGCATGTATTTTAATATCATTTAAAGTATCTTTATATTGTACCAGGAAGATGGAAACATGTTAAATGTTTATGGACTTTGAAAAATGCACTTAGTAATGGATGCAAACGTCTGATTCTAATAGAATTCCAATAGAAGCCGAAATGAAAATATACAGTACATGTCAGGTTCCTGCCAGGAACTACTGGTCAAAGGCATAGGAGACACATAGCACAGATTGTTGAATGCACTTTATAGGGGTTAACTAGGAGGCCAAATGACCAGATAGCAATAAGCATATGGAAACAATGCATCATACCCAATAGAATCAGAGATATTTATGGTGGTTTTGAGATGAGGCCAAGTGTCTTGAAAGTAAAATACCCCATTTTTAGAAAAGGTCCCTGCACTCAGCCACAGGATGAGGTAAGACCTATAATTACAGGGGTCAGCTGTCTGAAACACATAATCAGTGGAGAGCGTGTTTCCGCTAGCCTAAACTTCTGTAAATATTTTCTGTGCAGCGCTGTCTCAACACTTTACCATATATAATTTGGAATTACAAACTGAAAAAGACAATTTTCCAACTCGTTATCTACGTCACTGCTGTCCCTGGGACACCCAGCCCGAGCGGCAGAAATATTTCTGAGTCATTTCCATTCTGTTATTTTTATAAGAGCCATATGGCTTCCTGGAAGCTTGCACTATTCTGCTTCTAGTCACTTTGTTGTCAATTCAATAAAATGTACTGAGAAAAAAAATCTTTTTCATGGGATGCTCGCTTCATGTCAAGATGCAGCTAAGGGCTGACGTTTATTGGGTCACATCTACGTTTATTCGGAAACTTTGATATAAGGCTTGAAATGAAGTTCTCCTGGAACAGAATCCGGCCTTTGTGTCAAGTGGAAGAGACAGAGCGTTACATGGAGACAGGAAAAGCGTGGAACTGTACTAAAGAAGGATCAAAGTAACACTTCTCTTTCCTATGCTAATTCCGCTCTATCTCTAAACCTGATCTGGTATATCCTGCCCTAACACACTGACATATTTGAATAAATCACAGAGAAATAATCCCTAATGCTGTAATAGAACAAGTCTGACATTTCTAAGTTGTTAGATTTCAAAATAAAACACACAAGAAAAATGTTGGATCTATACTGCTGGTTTCTTTATTAATAATAGTTATTATTTTTTATTAATAGTTATATTATATTATATATGTTACAATATATTCAGAACTGAATATACTGCAAGTACCAATATCAATCTCCTACCGTAGCATGCCCTCACTGTACCGTAGCATGCGTACTGCCTTTGTAAAGCCCGCTGACTGTGTACACTGTCTACTCATTCGTGAACATGTGCAGTACAATATTACACAGAGAAATTACACAGCCCTGGAGGCCATATCTCCAAAAAGACATACACCCATTAGCGGATGTGAAAAGGATCTACTACCATGGTGCATGGCATATGTAAAACAAAAACACAAAGGAAGACTAAAGGATGTAGCTTGGAGCAGAGATAAGATATCAGATTTCACATATGACCAAGATGTGTACAGGTATAGAAGGTCAGAATGTCCTGAATAATACCAAACTGAGGTATCGAAGGTCACAACAGTTAAAAAAACAACTGGACAGACTGGATGTGTCCAGTGTAACTAATGTGTATCTGGAACACATTCCTATTTGGGTGATATATTTGTTATTTTTCAGGTATAAGGGGTTTTGTTTCAATAAATGCATACACAATCTTAATAATTATTAATGTTTAATAGTGTTGTTTTATGTAAACATTGAAGTGATGTTTCTTAACTTCCAATATAAGCATTCTTACCTCTTTAAACTGGATAGAGTACTAATGGCTCACACCACCAGTCGTACTGCAGAACAGAAATACACTAAACTATTTCCCTCTATTAACAGGTTTTCCAAGTCACATTCACAGGACACGAGATATCAGCAGTGCGGCACACACTCACTGTGTTAAGCCTAGTTTATTTTTGTTCTGCCGAGTTTGGCAGAGAATTAGCCATAGATGCCAATGTTAATCAGTTTGGGGCCCAGTCAGCCCTAAATTTTACAATGTTCATGTTGTCACATGTGAATACAGTTAACAACATGATTCATTCCATACATATTTGTGCAGAAACCTCATTAACATGCACATTTTTATCGCCACTGATCAACAATAGACTGCAAAGTTCCCACTGACATAACACATTCTGATTTGTATAAGGCCTCGGAAATGATTTCACAAAATGGAAATTTCTGTAAAGCTTAATGAATAAACATAAATAATCTTTTAGTGAGCTAAAAACNACACATTTTTATTTAAAATATCTATATTAGTACTTTAGATAAATTACAGATATAGCAACATAGCAACCTGCAGCTTTATAGAAATTGTACAGCACAGAATACAATAACTTTTCTTGCTATATTTCATAACATATGGCATAAAATGCTGTGAATTTAAGCCTTATGTACAAAGGTATTTATTTGTATCCAGAATTAAACCAGACATGAATTTGCACTGAATTCAATTTGGTTGAACATATCAAAGCCCTCTCCCCTATCCTTTCTAGTGACCCAATCACTATAAAGACAAAAAAAGGAATTTACTTACCTGTTTCCTCCACAGTTGTAACGTGATATTGTCTCAATTGTCATTGTTCCTTTGTGCCACCAGCCTAGCTCGATGCCTTAGGTTACATCCTAAGACTGTCAATTTATTATTCCAGTTTGGTATTCAATATTGTAAATGTAGTATGTTGGAGCTATTGTATATAAAAATGTTAATTATATATAGTGTATCAGTGGGCCAGTATAAACATAATTGTGGGTCTTTCGGGGCAGGGCTTATACATGGGGGTATAGCTTAGCTCCAAACCCCCACTTAAATATACCCACTTTGAGCCCAGTAGGGTGTGCTTTTGTAGGTTTACAATAACATATTAAAGTGGATTTTTATGTACATAACTATACCAAGGTAAGCTCATTAATTGTCATCAAATCATTTTGTATTGGACAGACCCTACCCAGAGTGTGGAAACGTATGCATAGCTTTTTTTTTTATTAGTTTAGTTACATTTAAGAGCAAAATACAACAAAAAGGCATATCTTCATGAGGACATGACATCCCGGTAAAATATTCATGTATAAGGAGCACAAATGGCACTGATTACTATTTTGGATTGGTTAGGGAAAACAAAAATATAAAAACTATAACACATCTTTAAAAGTAAAGGACATGTTTTGGAGAGTGCAGATGGTTTTGCATTAGCAGGCAGTTAACATTTTATATGCTCTTGTCTTCATCTTGAGTACATGCATGCACTGTATTTGATAAAATAACCAGATGTGTTTATCCTAAAAGGACGGAACACTAAAGAAATAAAATGACTCACATTCCACCCTAATTTACACCAGTCTTTGAAGGGAGAATGTCTTTTGTTTTAGAGTTCTCATTCACACGTGTGGGCCAAAGCACGTCTCTGCTAATTGCAGTTCTCTGTATATTTAGATATGTTTCAGAGGATTATTGCTTTAAATAATCCAACCTATAACTGTGTCTCTCTGATTCCAGCATCACCTGATAAAAATAATTCATGGTCCTATTTACAACTCCACCATTCTATTACCTCTTCTGCCTGGTTCCTGGTGTTTACCAGACTAAATCTAAAATCCTCTGCACCGGAATGTTGCATCCTCATTTCCATGCTTTATAAAGTACTGCTAGACTGTACTACAGCTCCAGACCACTCCTTCATATCATCATGCCAACCCCTCTGTCATGCCAACCCATCTGAGTGGCTCATAGTGTTGCAAGCCATACATTCTTCCTCTTATAGCTCCTCAGTCATTGAGACTCGGTACAACCTCCTGTCATGCTGGTATCTGGTCCTTACTCGATTACATAAGATTTTCCTGTCCACTTCAGACCAATGTTGGAGATGCGGGGTGGCTAGGGGTACCTTCCTGCATATTTGGTAGGACTGTCCAGTTCTACTCCCCTTCTGGCACCTAGTTATGGAAGTAGCCATGAGCGTTACTTGGAGCGGAGGTTCCTTCCAACCCAAAGTTCTGGCTTCTGGCCCTCGTCACAATGGCCATTAATAAAACACCTTAGCAATGCTGCAGTAGCTGTTATCCAAGTACACTGGAAATCCCAATCTCCCCCGTCTATGGGATGACAGAATTGATTTGTACATTTATATGGATGAAATCACCTTAGCTGCAACTGACAAATTCCACCTGTTTATGGCAATCTGGCTGAAATGATTGGAATTCAAGGAGTCCCCAGTTTTCTTTCAAGGTCTAACCCCTAGATACCCTTAGTGGCCCTTTCCCTTTCACTCCTTCAACGCCTCTCACACCTTGTTTTCACAGGTTGTACCTGCTATATTGGATGCTATTTCTTTATATAATGTTCTTGTTAATTCTTTTCCCCTCCTCTCTTTCTTCCCCCCGTATACATTGTAATACACTTTTACAGTGTGTCCGTCACCTCTTTTGGCTGATTGTTCCCCGCATTCCATATTTTGCGACACATGTTGGGTTTTGTATTATCTATTCATGACATACTGTCTTTATACTGTCTATACTGTTTAAATTGCATAAATAAAGAATAAAAAAAAAAAATTCAAGGTACTGTGCCATACGCTTGAAATGTTCTGTGGTGAACTATTATACATTTTACATAAGATATTTGCACCTACAAGTTATACATTGATTACTTATAATTGCATACATATGCCTTAGGAACATGTTCCTAAAAATCAAACGCTGATGCCCATAACCTTTATACGGGTACTTTCAATGTAATATACTCAAAAATATAACAATTATGTACTTTTCCAAGTCCAAATACATGACAATGATCATCCAATCAAAATATACTGGAACACAGACATGGGAGGAGATAATGGGTGTACTGGAACATATAGTGTAAAGCTAGGATACATACTAAATAAAAACAGGATTTAAAAGCATTAATAAGAGTATCTGTGAATATTGGAGTAATTATAGAGTTAAGAATAATGTGAATATGGGAGAAGACATGCTAGGTTCCATGAAGATGAGTCACAGAGATTAAGGTGATATGCAAGTGACAGTAAATCAGAGGAGGGTAGCCGAGATGAAAGGAGAAACAACAAAGAGATTTAGTTTAAACACCAAGAATAGAGGAATATGTAAGATGTTTCATAATGATAAACAGCCAGATTGCCTAGGAAAGTGTGTGAAACAGGATGCCACAAAACAGAATAATGTGTGCTGCTTACTAGTTGTATAATAGGGGTGGGGGAAACTCAATGCCTTAAGCCTTAAGGTCTCTTCTGTGCTTTAGAGAGTTGTTCATTGGTGATATACTTCTGCATTTCGTAATGTTGCACAAGCAGCTTTGTAACATATCCAGAGGCAACGAATATAAAGATGACATATAATATAGTGTCAACCCAGTAATTTCCCAATAGTCCCCACCAGGGCTCGAAGTGGGCTTGTATATGCCGGTATGGTATACCGACACTTCTCCCGAGAAGCCCCGCCCCCAGCACTGGAGGGGGGGGCTGTAGTTAAAAAATCGCGGGTCCGGGGGGCGGGGCTTATGTAAGGGGCGTGACTTAGCACCATACCGCCACTATACAATCCCCACTTCGAACCCTGGTCCCCACCATTCACACTGGTAGTTGATAGCAGAAAACGGTGAATAACCACCATATGAGCTGTGATTGGCTTGAAAAAGTCATGTTATTTAAAGGTGAGTAAGATGGGTGGTGACTTTAGACCGCATTGCTTAAGTCATGGCCAACGAGACAACACACTTTATCCCGGTGTTTGTGATTCCCTGTGTTTGTTTTCTGGTTTATGCAACAAATGAGAGCTTGAGTCGGATGTTTACACTGTACACCGCTCCACTCCATGCACCTCGCTCTTCTTCTCCACCGCATCTCACCTACGTCAGAGTTAAAACCCTGGTTAGGCAGGTAGCGTTCACACTGGAGGCTTCCCAGGTCCAACCAAGAGATCCAGGTTTTTCAAAAAGGTGCATCCTCATTGAGTCACAACCCGGGTCGTTTTAGCTCAGCTCGGGAAATGCCAGTTTTAAGTGACAATGTGAGCAGGGCATAACAGTGTTTACTGATTTCCTGGGAAGTTCTTACTAACCATATGAAAATAGGATTTTACCATACATGCCTCAGCCCCATACTGCCATCGTCATACAGTGAAAACAGACCTTGCACTCACTATGCACGTTTTCTCAAAAGAAATCTACTTATATCTTTCAAAACCTAATCAGACATTGGAAGTAATTATATATTTTAATCATATATTTAATAAAAATTGAATTTTAGTATTAAATATTGGTAAATTTGGTGGTCTGAGTGGAGAGTGCTCCCATATAATATACCACACTTTTTCTTTCTTGTTGAATTATTGCAAAAATCAGGTGGTATCAGGTCGAGCACCACACAGTAGAAATATATTAAATTAATTTGATGATTGATTTCTCTGGGGACATTTAGACCCACCAAACCTAGTGCAGACTTCTCTTTTCTATTTTTGTTATTCAGACATTGGAAGTGTTTCAGAGTGCATTTTAAACCCTGGGGTATGTATATGATATGCTATTGTTTGCTGTTTTGCAATTTCTCTTGACCTTTTCAGGTGGTTAATGCCTGGGAATACTGTTACTTATAGCTTCTCGGTTTGCACGCCTACATGTTGTGAAGTATGTGGCGCTAATGCAAAGTTAATATTGTTTGTGATATTGGATTGGTTGGTTTCCTGTATATAGAGTAACTACTAAACCTATAGACAGTGACAGCTTTATGTGTTCTTGTCCTGGGGAGATCACGGAAGGGAACGTCTTGTCACATTCTCTATAAGAGCACTGTCACTGTGTCACCTTTCTATTCAGCACGGAGGTGTGACAGAGATCCCTAGGCTGTATATAGTTTGGACCTTTAAGCCCTTACTGGGAAAAGATAGTGACAATTGCATTTAAGTGTTCTTTATGCACTTCTTTTAAATGTACGTAAATCTGACAAAAATAGATGCTGTGCTAGAAGTGTGCTGTCATCGCAGAGCCGCGTCAATCTGTTCAGATCATTCCCAGCAATGATGAGCAGTACAGAGAAATAGACACTTTTATCTGCGCCCTCCAAATTTCCATTCGCTGTCACATTTCTGTCCTAGTAAGTTTACAGCAAAGGATATACACAGACCACGATTTACAGAGATCTTGGAAGCCTTCTTTCTAAATCCAGTGCAAATTGGCAGCACTTGGTTAAGACTGCCGTTCTTGGATATCATCTGGGGAACATTTTGCTCAGTGTAGTTTACTACACGCTTCATAATATCATATTAAAAAAAATGCTGTGCCATCTGTGAATCATTTTGCAACCCAAAATAGCACCTGAATTCAGTCAGTCGTCTTCCTCGGCGATTTCCCAGAAACTGCTGTTCACCTCACGCAAGGCTCCCCTGGGAGTCTTAGCAGATCCTTGATTAATAGAACACACCTTATTATCATAATAGTTTGCTTTTCAGACCTTTCATGTTGAAAAGCCATGTTAGCTCTCTGTCAGGTCACATTGTGCTTGTCTTTTGATGGTCTCTGCAGTTATTTAACAGGAGAGGAAATACGAATTGGCCACGGCAAAGAACTATTTATCTGGTGTTCTTCATTTGGTAATGGTAAATAGACCTATAAATGTTTGTTATAACAGCAAATTGTTATGCTTCACATGCCAAAAGACAAAGCAAAAAGCAAAACACAAACAGCAACAACTCATTTTCCTACTACAAATATCCCATCACATAGCATCAACAACACGCCTTCAGTATGTGACACATGCGAACTCCTCCAGTATGTTACATCTGGAGACGACTGAGCGACATTTTGTGGAAATAGGGAGAAAAGACCCCCACCCTCCCCTTTTGACATACTCCACAGTGTCCTAGATTTGTTACAGTACAATGGTCTGGATGCGGTTATTAATGATTAATATTAAACTAGCTCAAAGTATCCTGCATTTAAAGCTTTTTCTGCTTCTAATCCTAGATGTTAGTACGGTCTGAAATATAGAGAGTTGTTCCTTTGTTGCCACTCTGAGCCTCATGCATGGGTGTGGTGGGGTGTGCCTGTGACAGGTATTTATACTATCCTCCTTTCATTTTGCTGTATCTTGGATTGCAGGCATTCTTGTGTCAGTTAGAACAGGCATGAAAGCCTCTGATATTATCTAAACACAAAGCAGCCTCACAAGACCCCAGCGACTGTTTCTTCAGTCTTCAATCTGCAGTCTTATAATGCATTAATGCAAAATGACATGTTCTAGCTGCATGTGCTAATAACTGTAAAAAATAACTGTAAACGGGTCAGCATTTATTCTACTTATATCTCCACGCTGGTGCTGTAAGTTATAAAAGTGGGTGATATGTATTTATCTTATTGTATTTATTCATATGTTGCTTCTGCATCCTCTATCAGTGAATACATAGCGTATGATCGGGAGAATATTTGCCATATATACCCATCACGGCAATGCGTAAACTATGCGACAACTTATAAATAAACGTTAATAATAATAATAATAATAATCCTACTGTATCAAGAAAAGTCATTGCTAAAGTATTTATTTTTAACTACAAATATTTCCCATCCATACACATTCAATAGGAAGCATGTGTATCACAATGTAATAAATGGCATGTGGCACAATATGTCTTTATTTAGCCCAGATGAAACAACCAGGCTCTGATGCTAATTTAAGGTAGTATGATAGACCTAGCTGTCAAAAACTAAAGCACCATTTCAAACACATTATTGACCACACACACGCACATCATAATTGCCAACTTTTTGCTTTTCTCCCTTGGGAGAAACCAGCTTTCCTGGGTTTTCATATGTAATAGCTGAATGGTCTCGGGGGGTATCTGTCCCCCAGTCTGTCCCAAGTTAAGCAGTCTTCTGCTATGGCAATGTATTCAATTTATAAGCTGCTAGACAAAGGCCCACTGAAATTATACCCCGCATTCCGGCACCAAGGTAAAAAGCTCAGAGGCTCCGGATGCTTTATGCGGAGCGTCTGCTAGTGTTTCAGCGCAGCGATCGCTGCGACCATGAAAGTAATTTTTAGCCCTGCTAAAAGCGCATATGGAAGGAGCGCACGGGAGCGCCCCTTTTCTCATTAACATATGGCGGGGTCGCAAGGGCATGCGCAGATCGGCTAAACATCGCATCTCCGCCAGCAATGAATCAGGTCCTTATAAGGGACTACTGATCGAAGAAGCCAACATGTGCAACTAGTTATATAAGATCTTACTAATACAACCACACCAGGGCAATGAATTGCAATATATTTCAAATGATTATTAAGTTATATATGATCATCCATGCTGGAAATGTTTGATCACCACTATTTATAAATAACTGTATTGAGGAGTGTGAGGGTAGATATATGAATCATAGTTTTATAGCCTTTTTGTGCACAGTCCAGCGTATTGTAATTAGAAGCTCTTTGTTCATAAGCTGACATATGCTTAGCATTTGTTGAAATGAATAATCAATTTGTATTTCAGAACAGGCACAATTAAAATTGTGGTTTATCAAGCAGACTAGATTCTTCTTTGGACATATGAGCAGGACAGCCAATACTGAGATGCGGTCATCTAGCTCCCTAGAAAGTCACAGCATTGGGGTTTGCAGGTCTCCTTGCTGGGTTTTGGGCAACCAGAATGTATCTTCTGTCAGCACTGTTCTACACAAAATAGTGTATCAGGTCTTAGCCACCTTCTAGAAGCCAGGAAGCACTTCAATCCTCTACAGTAGCCCAGCAGGTGATTGGCTGAGTACTACATAAATAACAGCAGTACTTTCATTCATTGCCTGTGTTTGTCTTGTACCTAGCCTTCTTCCTACCACCTGTTTCCTGCCCTTCTTGTCTAAGCTGTTGTCCATACTTTATTCTCCCATTGCTGTTCCAGGCTATCCTTGGGCTTCTAGGCTATTGTTCCCTTGGGGATGTTCATAGCTCTTAGCACTGGTGCCTCACAGTGCTAAGGTTGTAAGTTTGATCCCTGTATAAAGATTTTATCTGTGTGGTGTTTGTATGTTCTCTCTGTGTCTGCATAGGTTTTCTCCAGGTACACCTTTTCCCCACCCATTCTGTCTAACTTTCTGCACTTTGACACTTTGCGGCAACTAATAAATAGGCGTGAAATAGGCATAATTTATCTTTTCTCTAGTCTTATTTGATGCCTCTTCCTGTTGTGCAGTGCCATCATCTACTCTGCATCTTCTGTATTCTGAGTTGCATGTGTCCTGTCTGTTCTGGTACACATTGCATGTAGTATATTCTACCTAATGTTCTTCCAGTTGTTGCAATCAGGGGCCACAACCTGCCATGGGATTGCAACAACTCCATAACACTTTATAAAACCCTGCTTTCTGGGAGTAAGAAGAAACAAAAGCATTGGGCAGGGGATGGTTTGATGTATTCAAGCTAGTCATACTTAGGGTTACCAAGGATAGGGCAGGAATTGAGGTCATCAAGCCTCAATTCAAGTCTCCAGGGACTGGAGTCAGTGTTTGGAAGTCTGCCTCTGTTAGGGAAGTGGCTAACATTAAAACTGCTTAAAAATATTGATATTATGGTGGCACAACAGTCAGATCTCCTCTAGACCTATATCCGCATGTACACACAGAAATGAGCGTTTTTGCAAATCTGTCTACATCCAGAACAGTTTTTAGAACAGCACAGGCACCGTTCTAAAGCAGACGAGTGGTGTCCTGAGGTGGCATTAATAAATCATTAATACAAAGGCATTATGCTTTAGGAGTTTGCCAAATACCAGCAGGGCTCCATTCCCATTAAATAATACAGGGATGGAGCCCAGATGCAGAAACAAAGCATGTCACCAATATCTTTGCTTTTGTCCATGTAGTAATTAAAAAAGGCCTATTTACAGACTCTTTAGTTAACTGTATATTGCTAAATGTACTCCTCCCATTGATAAGTAAATACACCCCATCATTTTGGACTGATGCAACATAACATTATGTGATGTGGTTCCCCTGGAGATTGTAATGTATAGAATTAAATCCTGTAAATCTAATAATCTAACACCAACACTCACCATGAAAAACCTCTAAGGAAATGGGTTCATTGCACACATTTTCTAGCGGAAAAAACGGAATGAGAAACAATACAAGGTAAAACTCTGTATTTACTATTGGCAATCCAGTCTACTGTAGAAATATAACAACGTTTGCTGTTTAATAACCATATAGGGAAATGTATAACAATCAACAATCTGCCAGAAAATACCTCCAGGGTCTGGAAGACACCTTACTGTCGATTGTCGAATATATTGTGCTAGAATTATGTATGGGATGACATAGCCAAGTAGAGTGGTCCATATCGCCTGGAGCGAATATACAGTCCAATCATTTTATAATAATAAGGCTTCAGCTGTTCTTTGCCACACTTTTGTTTTTTAGAAATACTTGGCTCAATCTTTAGAATAACTATGCAATTTAAGTAATATGGTTCAATTACAAGCAGACCCTAAGGGCAGAAATTGATAATAAATGGTTGATAAAGGAAACATTTGTATTCCAAACATACTCATCAAGTCTCTTCGAGTTCCTATCCAGCTGTTTGAAGTAACATGAAACAAAGAAAAACACTGATGTATATATATATACATACTGTACATACTTTGAAGAGCTATTTGTGGAAATTTAAGTGTGATGACAGTAACAATGCTACTGTTGTGTTAACATTACAGTTAAAGTCACATATCCCCATTAATAAAAACAAAACAAAAAAACCTCATGTACAAAGAAAGCACAATCCATGCAATCCAGAGGTTGGGTATTTCAGTTGAACCACCCACCTCTGAACAGCATGCAGGGAAAAGCCGTATCCATTATGCCCATGTCCCTGCTTCGGTCAGAGCTGTGCACAGAGCTTGTGGATTCTATAGCTGCATCCTCTGCACTTTCAGCTTAATTATTTTTTCATTCATATAGAGCCGGCATAGTAGCCACAGCAGTTAATATTTAATATATATTTTTTATTATAAAACGCACTTTTCTACATATATAAAGACATTTTTTTCATGGTAAAATGGCCTGCTCCTTACACTTGTTCAATGTTTGCACCATGTCAGGATTTAGTGCAAGTACAGGACAGATGCGGAGGGCACATCTCCCGGGAAACCACATATGACCATTCTCTTATTGAAATATGCCATATAGCACACGGATGTGCAAGCAGACGGATACACACCCATGCGCTCATCTGTCTGCTTGTTAACGCTTTTCCCTGCCTATCCGTCTGTTCTCCAGGTGGATGTTCCACTCTGGATCAGGTCCTTTGGTTTACAAAGCCCTGTGTTAATGTTTTTAGATTTAACTTGATTAGCTAAGTGACAATTAGGGGCCGATTCAATCCCCTTCGCGCAAATTTTTCATAGAGGTGTGTACAAAAAGACACGAGGTTTCAGTCCCGTAATAGACGTTTTTTCCCGTCTTCACGAGGGATTGAATCGGCCCCTAAATGACTGCTATACATAAACAGTAGGTTGAAGACTGAATTATTCAGTATCTAGATGTCCACCTGTGTGTTGTTGCATTAGAGAATAGAAGTGCATGCATATATTCCATGTGCCAACTTAGGTGTAATTGGATGAGGACCACACACTGGTTAAATTGTACCAGATGAGATTGGTCTTTGTAATGTAAAGAGAATTAAGGATGATCTTTCCTAAAGCTGGGCATACACTATAAGATAAATTGTACCAATCAAAAGACTTTCGATTGGGCAAAACCAATCAAAAATGGGAAATTGGGCAAAACCATGTTGAATTGCAGGGGTGGCTGTAAAATTAATGTTAGTGTTTGCATGCAGGGAGACTTGTCCTCTCACCTGTAATTCTGATTGCAATTAATTCAATTTATCTCCCCTGCAATTCAACATGGTTTTACCCACTCTTTCAAAAATCTTTCAATTGGAACAATTTATCTTATAGTGTATGGCCAGCTTTACTGTATGTAGTTTTCAAAAGCCTTAATACCCACCTGTGCCCATACCGTATTTCTAGTTACCTGCCTGCAATCTTGTTAGGTATGATGTTATAGATTGAAGAAGATTAATCTCCACATAAGGTATAATTCCATTTTCCATTTGAATTGGAGAGTTGACTATAAAGTGTAGTAAATATAATAGCATTGTGACCTTATTTTGCCTTGATTACAGCATACATCAGGCTGGTTTTGGGTGTGGTTACATAGCCTTGCTTTCATATGTACACAACACATTGTATGTGGCAATGAATTACATTGCAGCATGAAATTCTAAGATTTACAGATAAATCTCATGGCTTGCACTTAGTTTACTGTAGAAAAATAACGGCTTTAAAAAAAGCCACCTGCCATTAATGGGTTAAAAGATAAAAGAGCGAGTAAAACCACCTTAATTATGGCACTGTTTCCCCACCCTTTATTTATGGAGGGTGGGGGGGCGGTAGTGCAAGGAATCCAGTCTAAGTGAATAGGACTTCTTCCAAACCACTGCAGATGGGAACAGTTACACAGACACTGTAGCCAGATGCACAGTCTCTAATTTAGTCCAAAGCATATAATTATCAAGCAGAAAGTCTGTAATGAAAGACTGAAATGCAGAGGGGAAGGAACAACCATAACCCATCAATGTCAGCAGTACTAGATGCTCACTCTGGTTTACAAAACAAGGCGACGGTATCTAGAAAGAGCATATCGAGGAGCCGAGCTGTGGCAGTGATTTGTGTAATAGGTAGAATCAGAAGATTGCTTCAAGTAGCAAACAGCAAGTGTTTTATTATTATTTAATTCGCTGTTGGCAGATTTTAATAACCGTAAATTAAATAACTGCCTCAGTAGGATTCATAATTATAGCACATCTGCAGATGTCTACTGTAAATGTATCAAAACTTTCCCGTATGCATATTGGGTGCCAATATTTATAAGATATCTACTAAATAAGAGTAATGTGTCAAAGCTATGCCTCTAGATAAATCTGGAACTGCTAAAAAATGTCGTAAAAAAACTAAAAATGCATGATTTGCCAAACTAAATCCATGATGTTCGAGAAGATGGTTTCATTTTATTGTCAACATATTGTACTGGAAGCATTATATAAGAGTCATTCAAATTAGCTCTATGTAATCCTTATCCCCTGTTTAGAATACTGAACGTAGACCAACAGCTCCAGTGATAGTAAAAAATAATAAAAAGAAAAGCATTTAAACTGAATTCATCACAATGTAATAGAGCATGTGGCCACATGAACAACTAGCAATCGCTTAGCATTAAATCAGCTGGTTGACAGATATACTGTTTCTTCATACTATAAAGTAACTGAATCCTCAGTGTAATTACAATGCGTGACAATCCTTTAGATAGAAGGAAACTAAGGTTCTCTAATATGACTGCCAGCACAAAAGGGTCACTATGGAAAGTGAATGCATCAAACCTTATGCCAATAAGCAACATAATTACCGTCTACCACAGCAGAACCCATCATTCATAATGGCACTTCTCCCACTGATGTAATTGGAAAACTTCAAATCCTTATTGACTTCTATTATATTTTGTGTTTCCATATCCCACTTCTAAATGTCCATACCCATACTTCTAAATGTCCATACCACCACTTCTAAATGTCCATACCACCACTTCTAAATGTCCATACC
>JABWIB010001910.1:27728-43338 GCA_016617825.1 Platyplectrum ornatum | reverse complement strand
GCCACTGACGAATTCTTAAATTCGTCAGTTAGTGAATTCCCCCCATGTGCAGAGGGCAATCTGCACAGAGCACACTCACTGCCCTAAGACTTGCACAGCTTCTGCTTAAAATCAAGGTTGTGATAAGGACCGAAGCCAGCACTTTCTGTACAATTTACATCCTACCTCCCGCCCCTACCTCTCGTGTACAACCCCCCCAGACGGTACACAATTAACACAGTGATAGCACTATTCTATGGCCATTTTCTGAATCCAGGCTGCGGAATTTCTGGGGGACTCATGGATTTTGTTGACAGACCTCTCGGTACATGGGTTTAGGCAGTGATTTAATGTAAACTACTGCTTCAGCCCCAATCATTACTATGATGGCCGGGCTCCAAGCCGTCCCAACCATAGCAAATGCATGCCTTTCACCATTCTAGGTGGGACTTGAGGGATGTGATTTAAATAAATCATGCCTTTTGCTCATCCATCCTTGTACTAAACCCTAACCAAACTTGTTTTCCAGTGCCCATTTTATGGAGTTTATGTGGGCATAGGGTGTAAACTGTTATTCATTATTAATCTCATACAATAAAGCACTGTATGCCATTAAACACACGCCTGGCAAAAACATATCCCTTTGTTTCAATAAGAGAGGAAAATAAAGTACATTTTGCGAATATTCCTTATTGTTGTCTATAATACGTGTTTGTTTTCTATCACTGTCGTACTGTGTCATTTGCAGTAGAAGATCTGGTTAATCATCATTATGGGTCGCCTGTTCTCTGCTATAGCTGTGCACCTCATTTCTTGCTAGGTGTAGGTATATTCTAAACCCGCACTTTGCCTTTAACGCAGGACACATGAATAATGCATGGTGCGTGCTGCTTACAATGCAGTCCTACAGAATTGATTTCCCGCAAGTGTCCTGGCTTATTTACATAAAGAATTGATGGGGATTTATTCTGAATACTGTGTTTT
This sequence comes from Platyplectrum ornatum, assembly GCA_016617825.1. Classification (NCBI taxonomy): domain Eukaryota; kingdom Metazoa; phylum Chordata; class Amphibia; order Anura; family Limnodynastidae; genus Platyplectrum; species Platyplectrum ornatum. Next base: position 42,375 of record JABWIB010001910.1, on the reverse strand, counting down.
CTGTCCTCAAGATCCCGGCCCTACAAACCTCCCATGTATTTATACGACGCATGCAAATAGACAAATGTTTGTAAGCGGTGTCCTGCCTGTAGCGCCATTTACTAACACATTCCAGGTGCAGACAGCAGTACAAGAAAAAGCCATTTATTCCATGTGAGGTCCCGACTCACAATGAGTCTGTGGCAATAAAACCGCTTGGTTGCTGAGTGACATAGTAATGGAACCATTTTACAAATTGCAATAAATCACTTTAATGAGGCTCACTGTATATTATAATGTGCTACTCTCCAACTTACCCTGAAACTGATATATAGTGATTCATCGTGCTGCATATTTCATACTGCGCAAACAGGAATGATACTTCCACAGGATTTATGGCACATGCTGCTAATATTTAATGGTTCCTGTAAATAATCTATAATGGGTATCTGTATGGTGTAAGTCCAGCCCGGACACAGCACTACCTCCAATGAAAATCCTTTAGCATCGACATTACCAGACCAGCCGAGGTGACCCATTCCACCAGGTACCTAATACTCCGCTCCAACTTCACTCACCTTATTTTAATGCAGGATTGCCGAAAGTATGGGGACGGGGAGGAGAGTGTGATGTATGCATGGGACGGGGAGGAGAGTGTGATGTATGCATGGGCGGGGAGGACAGTGTGATGTATGCATGGGCGGGGAGGAGAGTGGGATGTATGCATGGGCGGGGAGGAGAGTGTGATGTATGCATGGGCGGGGAAGAGAGTGGGATGTATGCATGGGCGGGGAGGAGAGTGTGATGTATGCATGGGCGGGGAGGAGAGTGTGATGTATGCATGGGCGGGGAGGAGAGTGTGATGTATGCATGGGCGGGGAGGAGAGTGGGATGTATGCATGGGCGGGGAGGAGAGTGTGATGTATGCATGGGCGGGGAAGAGAGTGGGATGTATGCATGGGCGGGGAGGAGAGTGTGATGTATGCATGGGCGGGGAGGAGAGAGTAATGTATGCATGGGCGGGGAGGAGAGTGTGATGTATGCATGGGTGGGGAGAAGAGAGTAATGTATGCATGGGCGGGGAGGAGAGAGTAATGTATGCATGGGCGGGGAGGAGAGAGTAATGTATGCATGGGGGGGGAGGAGAGTGTGATGTATGCATGGGCGGGGAGGAGAGAGTAATGTATGCATGGGCGGGGAGGAGAGTGTGATGTATGCATGGGTGGGGAGAAGAGAGTAATGTATGCATGGGCGGGGAGGAGAGAGTAATGTATGCATGAGCAGGGAGGTGCAAATGCAAATATCCTTCTTTTCAACACAGTAACTGATTGCTGGAAGCTCAGGAACAAAGTGTTATGTACCTGGTAGAATAGGTCACAAGACACTTAAAATCCAGTTGAAAACAGTATTACAGCCAGTAACGCTGGTCAGTATCTGTGTGCAAAATGCAAAAATAAAGTATTCTCCCTGCATGCACACACTGACATTTATTTTACCTCCCCTGCAATTCATCATGAAATTATACATAACATCTCAGTGGTTACAGAAATGTCCACACAGCCAGGAAGTGTGGGTTGGCAATAAGGCTTAAAGGAAAATTTCCCAGTAGGTCAATGGCTTTTAGCGGCCACACAGTAGCTCTTGGTTTCATTATTAGTATTATTATTATTAGTAGTAGTATTCTTAAATTGTTTTAAGAAAACAAGAATGTTCAAAGTCATGGATTCAGCCCTGCGTTTCCGCCAGCCAGGCTGGCGGAGACGCAAAGTTTTAGATCGGCTCTCAATAGCACAGTCGGGTGCAAAGCTCAACTCCGTGCCCTTGCGACTCCGCCATATGATAATGAGAAAAGGGGCGTTATTTTGTTATTTTGCATAACACTGTTTTGTACTTTAAAGTTTTTTAAGTTATTATTCCGTTACTTTTATTCTGCCCTTCCTATAGTTAATTCCGCCCGTGTGTGACCTCTTGCAGAGTTTCCATTTTCCAGGGCCGTTCTATGGGCCCCTGCAGCCAGCAGTAACAGATTGTAAGAACATAAGGAAATCCCGATTCTGCTCATTTCACAGAAGAAGCGAGTTCTACAGAAACTCTATTCTGTTTACAAAACAGTAAAATAACGTTAAATACATTTACACCGCGGCTTATGCTGCACAATTGTAAAAATATGGTAAGGTGCTTAAACCCTCCCCAAATTTATTTTAATTACTTTTTAAATTGTTAGTCTTTTATTTTAAAGCCGATCTGCTAAAACAATAATAATATTGGACACGAAACTGCTGAGGAAGCACAAGCATGAAAATGTCAAGAATTGCAAAACTTGCTGCCAAGATCTGTAACAGAAGGAACAGTCCCAGAGCAATAACGAAAATCATATCATAAAATAGCTGGAGATAGAAAATTAATGATATGTATACACGGCTCTGTAGATGAATACAATGCACGGAGGGCAGGGTCATTTGCAGCAGACAGCCACAGGTCGGGGTTACACTGGAGCTGGTGTAGAGCGTGTCTGCGCTTTGCAATGCTATTAACGCGGACTTCATGTGCTGTGATGCACCTTGCAGAGAATGTAGCTGTATAATATGTAAGGACCCCAGGAGAAAGGCTGGCAAATTATAGCCTGGTGGGCAAATCCCGAATACTTGCGCAGCTGTATCATTTATCAACCGGTTCTGAACACTACGACAACAATAATAAATTAGACAATGATACATTGGACGCAGCAATGTGAACTTTAATAGTGAAAAATGTTACCATGTTGATGTTGTAACGTTGGCATGGCTGCACCTTTAAAAGAGTGAAGTAAAGTAATGGACTTTTTGCTTTTTCGCTCCTTCCACCGTTCTGTCCCCTCTCTTTTTCTCAACTTCCTCCTCCACTGTGCCCCAGCTATTTTTCTCATCTCCCTCCTCTGATCTGTCCCAGCTCCTTTTCTCAGCTCCATCCTCTGCTACGTCCCAGCATCTTTCCTTAGTTCCCTCCTCTGCTCTGTCCCAACTTCTTTTCCCATCTCCCTCCTCCGCTCTGTCCCTGCTCATCTTTTCAGCTGCCTCTTTTGCTCTGTTCCAGCTCCTTTACTCAGTTTCCTCCTCCGCTCTGTCCCAGCTCCTTTTTCAGCTCCCTCCTCCACTCTGTCTCTGCTCCCCTTTGTGTCCATGCATCTGCTCCCAGTTATCTCATTTGTTTTGTAGCACCACTCTCTCCTGTTTCTTTTCCGGGCTCGCTCAGGACTCTGTACCCTCTCACTCCTCCCCTCAGTCCCCGCTCCGGTTCTCGGCTCTCTCCACTCTTCTGTCCCCGCTCCTGTTTTTGGATCTCTCCACTCTTCTGTCTCGCTCCTGTCTTTGGCTTCCTCCACTCTTCTGTCTCACACCTGTTCTCGGCTCTCTCCACTCTTCTGTCCCGCTCCTGTTATCGGCTCTCTCCACTCTTCTATCCCCGCTCCTGTTTTTGGCTCTCTCCACTCTTCTGTCTCGCTCCTGTTCTCGGCTCTCTCCACTCTTCTGTCCCCGCTCCTGTTTTTTGCTCTCTCCACTTTCCTGTCTCGCTCCTGTTCTCGGCTCTCTCCACTCTCCTGTCTCGCTCCTGTTCTCGGCTCTCTCCANTCTTCTGTCCTCGCTCCTGTTCTCAGCTTTGTCCACTCTCCTGTCTCGCTCCTGTTCTCGGCTCTCTCCACTCTTCTGTCTCGCTCCTGTTCTCAGCTGTCTCCACTCTTCTGTCCTCGCTCCTGTTCTCGGCTCTGTCCACTCTTCTGTCCTCGTTCCTGTTCTCTGCTCTCTCCAGTCTTCTGTCCTAGCTCCTGTTCTCGGCTCTCTCCACTCTTCTGTCCTCGCTCCTGTTCTCGGCTCTCTCCACCCTTCTGTCCTCGCTCCTGTTCTCGGCTCTCTCTACCCTTCTGTCCTCGCTCCTGTTCTCGGCTCTCTCTACCCTTCTGTCCTCGCTCCTGTTCTCGGTTCTCTCCACTCTTCTGTCCCCGCTCCTGTTCTCGGCTCTCTCCACTCTTCTGTCCCGCTTCTGTTCTCGGCTCTCTCCATTCTTCTGTCCTCCTATGGACACCATATTCACAATGATATGGTTGGTTGCCCATTTTTCTTCCTATAACCAACTATTTGGTGTAGTCATTACATTTTAACAACAGATACTGTACATGCCAGGTGAATTGTAAATATAGAAGGTACTCTAGAAAGACTATCAAGACAATTCTGCATGACTTCCTATATATTTGGAACATTAGAAACCGTTGTTTAATAGTTTAATAGTGCGAACACGCTGAGAGCTACGTGCTAATACAGCAGAATATAAGTCGGCCCTTCCAGACCATATAGTAATGACAGATGAGTGGAGCCAAGTCCACGGATGGACATCTCCTCTTACTCAATGCACAGGATCCACCCAACCAGACTCCCCTCCTGCAGGATGTCCGTCCGTGGGTACAATGTGTACTTACAGATAGTGGTCAGGATATTTCTTGCCACTGCTATTTGCTTAAGACAAACAAAATTCTACAGAGGGAGCGAGAAAAATGCTGACTCTGCGAGGAGGACACATCTGCATTCCTGTTCCATAGTCAGCAGAACATCCAGGAGACAACGCTTGTTATATACTATCTTAATGAAGCTTTAAATGTTTGTTGTTTTCTCATTACAAATTAAAATCAAGCTATTACAAATACCGGCGTCCAATCGAATGCCCTACATCTACCCACAAATCTGTGCATGCGATGAATGGGAGCAGGGCCCTGCACATGTGCTGACATGCTGATCTTCTGACACAACTGCAATGCACATTATATAGAAAGACAACAACAGTATCTGGGACTGATCCAGATTTTGGTGTAACTACAAATAAAAGTGCAACTGGACAGTGTGAGGGGTGTAATTTATATGCTATAACTGGTGGGAACCATTGTCTAAGTTTAATTAACGGTTGCACAGAGAAACCAACAGTTAGCAACATAGGGGTAGGGCAGATTGCTTAATTTATGCATTTAAAGCCCCATACATTTGCTATAAATGGGCTAGCATTATGCCATCAAGCCCCGCCTATTCCCTCTCCCAGGATAGCGGGAGAATTGCCCAAAATCAGGGGGGTCTTCAAGAAATTTCGTGTTTGGAGTCTGGCAACCCTAATTTAGAGAAGCTAGGCCATCCAAAACACAGTTATAAGTCCCAGCCAGGGCCGGCGCAGGTACCTGCTTGCTGCCTCCATTTACATGTCAGGTTGTATTATAGCCCAGCATGTAAATAATTAGCCAGCCTGGGAGGGTGCCTGCCGCTCGTCTATAGAAAGGAGGCGCCCTCCTCTCCTATGTGAACTGGAGGAAGGGGTGTTGGGGTGGTGCTAGGTCTCGCCTAGGGTGCCCAGAGACCTAGCACTGACCCTGGTTCCAGCAGAAGGTGGATGTTTAAACTGGAAAATATCCCACTATGACTTCCCGCCCACCCTTTCATAAGAATTGTATGGGTTTCCCTTCTGGCTTTGGTCGTGATTTGCATAAATCACAACCTCCGCTGCCACGTCCATACTGCCGACTCTTGGTTTCTCCCAGGAGAGTGAAGCTAAAAGTCAACAACTCTGATCTAGTCTTTGAATTGAGATCGAATTCAGGCTGGTGGTGGCATTTGAAGTAGGTCCTCGGATTCATACTCACATATTGATCAGCCCTTATATGACACTATCACCACGATTCCATGGTTAGTACATGGTTTCACCTTTCTGCAAAGAACGTTAGATTTAATGAGAACAAGACAGAACCAGCCACATCACACACTCACCACTCAGAGGATGAGGGACCGTGTAGAGTTTCCTCCTCAGGTTACACTTTGGCGTAAGTGAGGACCTTGGTACATTTAGCTTCTGGTTTTTCCGGAGATGGACCATGAGCTCCAGTTTGTGAACACGTTCTTGAGAATTCATAATGAAATCTGGCCTAAAAAGTTCTAGAGCCTCCTGTTAAAACGAAAAGAGAACAAATGGCTATGCGTAGTCTCATAAAATACAAATATTTTACTATAATATATGGTTTTTAGGAGCGCCCCACTGTGGTAGGTTATTTTCTCTGTAGCGTAAAGCATGAATAGTCTACAGCAAAATTCATGATAGAGAAGTTTTTAGGATTTACATATAATCAATCTGTGTAGCATAATAATTGATTTGTTTGGTATATATAAAATACTGTAGCCTATCCAGCACCCTAATATTCAGGACCCTCTGTTCAATATCAGTCATATGCAGAGGGGAAGAAGAGAGAATTTGTCCCATGGCAGAAATGCGCATTGGGACAGGAGCATACCATGCATGTGCTCACAAGACGTCAATACATAAGGTGGGAAAAGGGAGGTACTTTATTGTTTAGTAACAGCTTGACAAAGTCCTTATGCACCATGCTAATTTATGCGCTAAAACCATTTTCTGTGGGGCCAGTGCGTAAAAGTTAAGGTAGGGTCCGGTGGCCAAAATCCCTTCCATGCAATGTATGTGGTCTTCCCTCATGAAAATTACAGTATATCCATTGCCGCTGCATGTAGGAGTTCACATTAAGAAGACGGCCCATTCGTAGTAAGCAGACATCGAGAGAGAAATTGTGTGTATATATGTGTGTATGTATGTGTGTATGTATGTGTATATATATATATATATATATATATATATATAATAAAGAGAAATGTTCTCAAGCTATACCACACAGATTAAAAAGTTTCAACATAAATATAAAATAATAATAATATGATTATGAATATAATCCTCAGAGCGCTAAATCAACTAATTACAGATCTGCCAAAACTGTAAAAAAATTATTATAATAGAAAAAAGTTAAGTTGTCAGCGCTAAAGGAAATTGTAAAGCTAGAATGAAATATCCTCGGTATTTACCAACATAACAATTTATTAATCCATAACAATATATAGTATATAAAATACAAATACATAAAAATAGACTTCAAAAAAAAGGAGGAACAAACACTGTTATGTACCATACGTAGTCCTGATATATTGATAGAAACGTCTCTGGGGATCCAACAGAGACTTCAATAGAAAATGAACAGTTATAATTGTCCGTGGCTCCTTGATTAATGGAAGCTGCACTCAGCCTATGACCAAAACTGGCTGTGAAGATTGTAAAGTTCTAAGTTATAGAAAACTTGTAACAACAGTCACAGAAGTTGAAGTAAAGAGCATATAATANATCTCACCCAGTTGTCATCGATGTTTTAATCACCCGTAGAGCCTGACAAATCTCAGAGAGGAAAAAGCAGAGCGTGTAGATACGGCAGCCAAAGCCTATTTACCGGCCCCGTGGTGTGATAGGTCGGAGTGAAAAGGTAGTCAGGCTGATGTTTGGAGCTGATAGTCTCTCCCTGGAAAAAACTCAGGTCTCCTCTGAACGGATTTATGAGCAGGCAATGGGCGAGATCTGTAGTGCTTCCACTGGCTGTGAGCTGGGAGTCACATTAGGTGAGCCGTTTAGTTTTGGTGCCCGCTCGTTAGTGCAACTGGAGCTATTATCAGGTTACAAAACGTATATGATGGAGAGCATAGGAGTGTGAGTCCTCCACCTTGATGCGTTTCTTTGCTATAACAGCAATTTCATCAGAAGGGGAAGTCTTTACTACATCCTGTGTGTTCATATATATATAGGCACTCTTAGCTTCCAATTGGATAATATGGGAAACATTCTTAAAATGGGTAAAATACCGAGGATATATACCAAAACCTTTATAAAACCACAATTTGAACAATATAAATAATGAAATAACTAAAAATTACAAGCTTTTATATTGAAAACAGTCCATCAGAACAGTATATATTCTAAAAAATTTTCAAAAATCTAAATCAATCATTTCATTCATTCCTTTAGGATTCAGAGTATTTAGACAATAAATCCAATAAGCTTCACGGGAACATAACCATTTAAATCTGTCCCCCCCTCTTTGGGTCGGTGCTATTGTTTCAATTCCTATGACAGATAAATTATTAGGATTTGACTGACAGCAAAATGAGCAATGTAAAGCTATACTGCTCTTAGGATTCTTATTTTTCACATTTCGTTTATGTTCCAGAAAACATTTTTTCAGGGGTCTTATTGTGCGGCCCACTTTTTTCTAGTATATATATATATATATATATATATATATATATATATAAATCATCCTCTGGGACGGCACTCCATATAAGATACAGAAATGGCTCTGGTGCTCAGCAGACAGGCATTCCCCCTGTGTATATATAAAATATATGCCGCGGGAGAGTGATTATATATATATATATATATATATATATATATATATATATATATATATATATATATATAGTGCATTGTATGAGTTGGACTTTAAGGGGTCGGTGCAATCTCTCAGTTGCGACAAACAGTGTAAGGGAGAGAACTCGCGTCTTCTTACCTCAACGCTCATATAGCCGCATATAAAAAGACGTGAGAAACAGCTACCGTAATAGATGCAAAAAATCGCACAACCTGCTTTTTCACATCTTAAACGCGAATTGTATCTCCCCCTAATCGTCTCAAGAGTATGAGTCTCTTTTTTTATTATTCAATTATTATTACAGGTGCGTCTATTTCTTTCATATATTAATTGACAACCGACAATTAAAGAACAGCCCTGCTGGCATTTGTCCATCACTGGTACGCACTGCATTGTCTCATGACTATTAAGTAAGCGAATCGCTTGTGGTGCCGTGTTTCCCCGATAATAAGGTCTTATTTTAAATTAACATTAACAGATATTTATAAAAACAGTTCTGCTTTTATCCCCATCATGCCCCCCAGTCCTGGGGAATTCACTAGGGATTATTTTCGGGGTAGGGCTTATTTTTAATCGGTTTACAAAAATTAGGGTAGAGCTTATTTTTAGGGTAGGTCTTATTATCGGGGAAACACGGTACATTCAGATTTTGAAAACATAAAATATTTGAAATGGTAATAATGTAAATATCAGATTATCAACTGAATCTATAATAGAGTCTTGCTCCTCATCTCTCATGTTGACAGTATAAACTTGTTACATGTTTTAGGAACTTGTCTAACAATCATGGCTGGTCAGCTAAATAAATAATAGAAATAAAAGAAATTACCTTCAGGCTCATTATCTCCTGTGAAGCCGGGCCGACTCGCCCGTTCTCAGGTACCTCGTGTAACGGCATGGTCTCTTTATGGAAACTTCCCCAGCACTTATCTCGCAGGCAGCCTGAGAATGTAAAAGTTGTTATATTATAGTGGTGCCAAGATTCAAAGCCTGATAGAGGTAATTAGTGTCAAGATTCGTCCGCAGGATCTTCTGTACTTTACTGCAGTATCTTCTGCTGGACGGGAATATCAATGAATACATCATGTAACACAGTTTTACTACCGACGAGACAACCTCATTGTCATACAACAAAAACAACCAGAAAGAAAACTCCCAATACATCAGATCATGATACAGAAAACACATTTCCATATGTAAGTCTATTCTAGAGAATGGTGTCCTTACCCCTGATTCTGTCCCCTGGGGTAGACGTAGTGATGTCACTGTATAGGGAGAGGGATTAGTGTTATACAAAGGGAAGTAGTGATGTCACTGTATAGGGCATTGGTGCGGAGTCACCTGGAATACTGTGTTCAGTTCTGGTCATATCTCCAGAAGGACATAAATACATTATACTCTGTGCAAAAAAGAGACACTAAAATGTTGCCTGCAGGGCCGCCGTCAATAATAGCCGGGCCCGGAAGTGCCGAAGTTGGTCCGGGCCTGGGACTGCCGAAGTCCTGTTCCCCCATGTGACGTTATTGCGTCTTTGTAAATTCTGGCATGGAGCATGAAGCTTTTTATCTGTATTTCCTCTGCACACCAGAGTTATGGCACTGGTCCCCCACTCTGTCCGGGCCTGAGACAGTAGGACCAGTTGTCCCGCCCCTGAGGTTGGCCCTGAATTCCTGTGCCCCACATCATACAAGGACACCCCAGAGGAACTAAACATGTATAGCTTGGAGCAGAGAAGAGACAGGGGGGGATATGATAGCACCTCTTACATATATCAAGGAGTGTAACCAGGTACGGGAGGGTGTCAGTTGTAGAGGTAATGTGTGCAAACTTACTTCCCTGGATGGGTAGCTGACAACAGAAATCTTGGGGCCCAGTAAAACATCCTTCCACTACCCCCGCAACAATAGCAGTGCAAGAGCGACAATGATGCAGCCCGGCCTCTCACAAAGCTAGGAACTGGTTGTCAGGGCATGTGACCACTGGGAGCCAATGAAAAAGGGAGACACCCGATAACAAGGTCCGCCACTTCGATCTCTTGTCGGTCCTTAACAGAGGGGTGACATGGCCCACCTGGAGTTCAGGGTTTGTCACAACATATCATCCCCTGGAGGTCCCAGGAGGTTTGGGCCTAAATTTACTAAATTGGGAGATTGCAGGGAGATTGAAAAGTGGGGATGTTGCCCATAGCAACCAATCAGATACAAACTCTCAGTTTCATTTTACATACTGGAGAATGTGTGCTCTAATCTGATTGGTTGCTATGGGCAACATCTCCACTTTTCAATTTCCCTGCATTCTCCCTGCTTAGTAAATTTAGGCCCACGTCTCTGTACCTGACCAATAACATTGCAGTTCCTTTGATTTTATATGTCTGGTCTTTTACCTATTGCTGGGTATGCAGAGGTTGCAATCATATATTCCCCTTATGAATTTCAGATAAAACAATCCATTCATCATGGGCAGACTTTGTTTTCCAGCAGCCTGTAATCTGTCTCCCTCACAGCAATACACATCCACACACTGAGCTGCACAACAGGAGCTCCAAGACACTGGAAAAAATGGATCATGGAACCGTTTTATTTTCCTGCCAACTTTTCCTTCCCCTATGATGTAGAATCTGCACTGCTAAGGAACATCAGTGAATCTCTATGAATCTCTATAAGAAAGGAAAAGTTTAGGCCTTACGTGTTCAGCATGAGACCCAATGGCCCAATGGCCTAAATTTACTAAGAAGGGATGTTGGGGGATGTTGTCCATAGCAACCAATCAGATTCAAGCTCTCAGTTTCATTTTACATACTGGAGAATGTGAGCTCGAATTTCAAACCTGAAACTGAAATTTTCAAGGGCCCATGGGCCAGTGGGCCCATTCATCACACTTTATCCCCTGTATAAAAACTGTACGCTCCTCCATCACACTCACCCAGAGAGTATCAGTGACTGCCGGCAGCCACTATACAGTGCTTTCATTCATTCTCAGTTCAGGGGAGGCCTGGAGATTGGCTGAATGTGTGGGCCTTTCTCAGATGGACGTTTGGGGCTGTAATCCCATTGTTAATCTGGCTGTTAATCTGAGTCTGTAATCTGGCATTTTGCTAAGCTTTTGTAGGGAGTCTATTGCTGGGTGTGTTTGTGTCTTCTATGGTCTGTGGTGCCAGTGAAGGTAGCATAGCTCCTAGAGATAATCTCTTATGCTGATATTGTCTATGACAGTGGTTTCCAAACTGTGCTTCTAGGCTAGGCTCCCTGGGGTGCCGCAACGCTCTCACTGTGGTGCTGCAACGCTCTCATTGGGGTACCGCAACGCTCTCATTGAGGTGCCGCAATGCTCTCATTGGGGTACCGCAATGCTCTCATTGGGGTGCCGCAATGCTCTCATGCCATGGAATGTTTTTTCCGTTGTGGTGCCACGTTGCAATTGTTACTGTATAGGAGCAACACAAACTTTGATATCCACCTGAAGTATTTCTGTCTTTACCGAAATAGTCATTACACTATTCTGACTCACAAATGTAAAAATGGGTAATTATTTTGTCTTAGGGGGGCCTCGAAAAATGATGGAGACCCTAAGGGCGCCTCGACTGAGAAAGTTTGGGAACCTCTGGTCTATGCTACAAGTTACTTTGGGGACAATGTGATTCTGTTTTTCCGTTCAGCTTGCTGTATCCTCGCCACAGCTGGGTGTCCTGAGCTGGCTGCCACCAGCGACCTCGGCCTCACATCTGCTGCTCCCTCCTGTGTGTCCACTTATCTCGTGATTTGGAGTATTGCCTGTTTGTTAGTCAGCGACTCTCTCCTAGGAACCCCTTGTGACTAACAAACTGTTGTCCTGTTGGAAATGTGCTCTTATATAGGAGCACAAAGTGTGCTGTGGATGCCTATCTCTAATGGTGAATTAGACCCTACATGAATGCTCAAGCAGAGCCAGTGCTAGTTCTCTGGGCACCTTTTCCTTTCCCAGGTCCGATTCAGATAGGAGAGGGTTGAGCCCCCATTCTATAGAGGAGCGGCAGGCACCCCAGGCTGGCTAATCATTTACATGCCATGTTATGGTATAACTCGCAGGTTAATGGAGGCAGAGAGGAGAAACACCCCGGGGTGACGATCTTGACGATCTCCTAATGGTAGCCGCGGCCCTTTCCTCTGTGCCACTATATATTCTTTCAGCATAGTTAGAAGTATCAGTCAAACTATTGCCGATATTAACTGCTCAGGCAGTCCGCTAATCTCACTTACCAGAGCCCCCCCTCCCTCGCTTAGATTATCTCTGACAGCAGGAGAGGTGCAGATAGTGGGACCTTTTCCTTTGGGTACAATCGGCCTGTTCCTCAGCCACCTCCTGTTGGCAGAGATAATCCCCGGAGTGACTGGCTGGCATTAAAGACAAGAAACATGGAAAAGGGAAATTGCCGCATTTCAGCATAATATTAACCTTCCCTTCACTTCAGCTAATTATGCTGGCTGCGTATACTGGAAGGGAAATCATTTTGTAAATGAGATAACATATGTGTTTTCCATGTTTACAGTTTCACTACTAGAAAAATAAAGGCTTTCATTTATTATAATTATCAGTTACACATAAAGTTATTTACATAAAACTTTACATTGCAGAATCAGTAAAATAAATTAGTTTCCATTGACTTTAATACCCCGTTCAGATTGCCAGCAATGGGGTCTCGTAAAAATCCTGGGTAAATAAGCTACCTGGGTTCAGAGTGACAACCAAGATACCTGGAGATTAATGGGTCAACACTGCAGGCTAAATGGGGAGGGGGGGGTAGGACATCTGGAAAGGTTTGAGCCCAGACAAATACCCAGGTTTTTGCCAAGGGATTGCTGGGCGCACCCTGCATGTATGTATGACTGAAAGTCATACAGACTTACCAGTAATCTGTTAGCCATAAAGGTTACACTGTCCAGCAGAATTCTAACCCGTCAGATCTGCAGTGCTGATCTTGCACCTTTAGTCTACAGGTGTCCCGATTTTAGCGTCTCGCTTTTGCAATACAGATAAGGGGACAAACTGCTAGGCATTAATGTGTTTTTTTAAACATTAAAGAAAAATATGCAACATTTGTGTCGGACACATGTTGGGAGGTATGTATATATCCCCCTGTAAAATAAAAATGATGTTTGCAAATGAATGGGGAGTGGGGGCGCCAAAATGGAACTCCCTATCTGAAAATGTTCTGACTCGCCCGGTGGGTACACAGAGTTTGAGGGTGAAGGTATTTTAAATAGTATAGGAAGGGTTAGAACCATTAGTAAGGTTCATGCGTTCGTATGTTTGTGTGTACACACATGGATCTGACTTCGGGTCTATGTTGTGGCTACTTTCTGAGCTCCGAGTGCGGCATATGGCGAGGCCTGGATTTGGTCCTATGATCCCAATTTTTATTTCTGATTCCCGATCAATACATTTAGAGGGATCCGCTAGCAAGGGGACAGACTGTCACCTGCATTTGCTTTGCCATACCTCCTAATTGTCCCAATTTCGGCGGGACAGTGCCGCTTTTGGGCGACTGTCCTGCCGTACCTCCCGCCTCCCAGTTTGTCCCGATTAGGGGACAAGCTATTTTTTCTTATTAAAATCAATAAAAAATTATATATTTGCCGCAGACGGGGCAGTAAAAGGGGTGGGTCTTGGGCGGGACCAGAGGTGGGGCCTATTTGTCCCGCTGTCGTCGGCCGAGAAGTTGGGAGGTATGCTTTGCATCTCTTCCACTTTGAATGCTGCCGTTCAGGGTTACTTTAAATCTTCCTCAGTTTCAGGAGTCTAAACACATTGCAGTATGAAATTGAAAATAAGATGAATGTATCATTTGCTCATCAGAGCCTGATCCAGGGAAGCAAACCAGTAAATTATGCACAGAACTGTCTTAAAATCCCTAAATTCCACATTTACATGCAATATGCAAAAATATCAGTTTACAGCCAGTTCACTGTAAATGCACCGGGTAACCTCAACTCTAATTAATGCCCCGCTGATTGTTTACAGCGTGGAACACATAAACTCCCCTTGACAGATCAGGGAATAACGCAGGGCTTGTGACTTACTAATCATTTAAGGACTTTGCTTATTTTACTTGTTGGACTGTTAATTGCAGAGTTTCCGTTCCCCTACAGTTTAATGCCAAAAAATGCTAAATCCTGCACTTGGGATTTATAAATGCAAACACTCAATATGGCATTAATAGCATTACATTAGAAAGAACTGGGCAGGATAAGGAGCTAGGAGTCACTATTTAATGTGATATAAAGGTAGCCGAGCAATGTAACACAGCACATGCTGGGTGTATAGGGAGAGGAAGGAGTGTTATACAGAGAGAAGTAGTGATGTCACTGTATAGGGAGAGGAATGAGTGTTATACAGAGGGAAGTAGTGATGTCACTGTATAGGGAGAGG